>QLSR01000069.1:1683153-1833913 GCA_031780015.1 Citrullus colocynthis | reverse complement strand
TTTTTTTTTTTTTTTTTTTTTTCCCATGAGATAAAGGTAAGGTTTATTTGTGTGTTTGTGCTATCTTTCATTTGATTAAATCAAAGAGTAAAATGCAAATTTAAAAAAAAAAAAATAGGTATTTTATTAGTACCATCCATCTTTGAGTCCATTCATCTGAATTGTTCAATCATAATTTGTCATGTGGAAAATTCTTCTTATTTCTTTTTTGAGATATTTTAATTCATTTTTGATGTGAGTGAATGAGAGTGGAATAATGTATAGATGGGTCAGAGTATTATTAATTTTTTTTTTGGTAGAGAATTCCATTTATAAATATTATTTAAAACCTTGTCTACAAAATTTAAAATTTACTTCTTGTCATAACTTAATGTAATTAAGATTGAAAATTTTTTATCGAGGTAATTACATAAATAGTTATATTTTGTTGTTAAATAGCAGTGTGACAACCCAAACTTTGAGGTTATTTCTTAAATTTGATTAATTTAAGGGTTGTTTTCAAATATAGCAAAATGAGCCAATTTATTTATAAATATAGAAAAAATTTGCTGTCCATCAGCGATAGACAATGATAGACATCTATCGCTGATAGACATTAAAGTTTTCTATATTTGTAAACAGTTTCATATTTTTTCTATTTATAATAATTTTCTTAATTTAATTATCTTAAATTATTTAGGTGTTATTTTGAGTTTTGAGATTAAAATTGAATTACTGTGATTAAGATAATTTAATTTAAATTAAGCGTTAAAGATTTAAAAATTGGATTTAATTCAATTGGTGAAAATTGAACTTTTAAAATGGGAGAGTTAGGAGTTTGAACTTAATTTGGGGTTTTTGGAGGATTATATTTAATTTTTGGAATTTTAGTAGGATAGAGGTAATATATAGGGGTATTTGGCGCATAGGTTTGGAATCTTAGCCTGGGGTTAGGCTGGGAGGTTTAGGTAGCCTGAGTTTAAAAAAGCTTTGTTTGGAGCGTAGGTTTTGGAAGTTTGGGTATAAGAAACATGTGTTTGGAGTGCAGGCTCAGGAAGTCTAGGAATGAAGTGCAGATTTATAAATCTTGAGGTTAGAAATATCTTTTTGTATTTAATTAGTGGTTAGATTTTAGATTAGTTTAAATTTCTCATCTTAATTATTTTAATATAGTTAAGTTTAAAATAAACAAAAAAAATTTAGAAGAGTATTTTTTTTCTTCTGAATTTTGAAATAGATGTTGACTAAAATTGTAATTTTATTTAATTTATTGTTTTAATATTTTAATATTTTAATTTTACTACAAAATTTCATAGACTTTTGTCACTTTATCTAATTTGAAAAGGAACGATTTTTTAACCATAGTATGCTAACTTAAAATTGAAATAAACTAGTATTATAATATTAAATTCAATTATTGAAAAACTATAATATATATATTTTTTTATCAAATTACATTTGAGGAATAAAAAATCATAAGTTTTCAGTTTTAATTTTTATTTGGCCGTTAAGTTATTTCCAACATTTTAAACCTTCATGTTTAAAAAACGATTCTAAGTCTTCGAATTAGTTAAATTAACCAATAAAAAAAAATGTTATTAGATTAAATTAGGGATTTTTACACATATAGCCAAAATAAATATACCTAATTATATAATTGCAACCTAATGGCTTGTTTGGAATGACTTAGAAAAAATATATTTTTTAAAAATTTATTTTTATTTGAACACTTTTTATAAAATTCCTTAAAATAAAAACACACATGTGTTTGGCAACTTTTTCTTAAAAGTGTTTTTATATACAAGTTTGTTTAGTTTGTTGTATACTAAGAGTGTTTTTATAATGCTTTTCAAGGTTGGTCCATGGCGGTCACCGGAGGTGGCAGTTGATGGTTGGGCGGTAGAGTTGGTGGCCGGAAGTTCGCTATCAGGGGGTGGGGAGGAGTTGCTGGAAGTTGACTGGCGGCAGTCATCGGATGTGGCAGCCGAAGTTTGGCCGACTGTGGTTGGAGTCGAGCAGCGATGGTTGTTAGAGGTGGTAGTTGAAGGTTGGCAGACAGATTTGTTGCCCAGAAGTTTGCTAGTAGGGGGAAAGAGGGAAGATTCGTCGGTACAATTATTGGAGGTGGTAGCCGGAATTGGCTGTCGGTGGTCGAAGTCAACCAGCAGTCGCCGGAGGTGGCAACCAGAATCGGCTGATGATGGTCGCTGGAGTTGGTTGATGGCAGTCATTGAATTTGGCTGATGGTCGTCGCCGGAGGTGGCTACCGAAGTTGGCTAGCGGCTGTTGGAGTTGGTCGGTGATGATCGTCGGAAGTGGCGGCTAGCGTTGGTCGAAGACGATCACAGGAGGTGGTTTCGGAAGTTGGTCGACAAACTTTCTAGATTAGATTCTTTTAAAAAACAAGGGTAACCCATAGGTTTGAATAGTGTTTACTATTCAAACCCATGGAAAAATATAAGCTTTCTAGACCTTTGCCACAATCAAGGGTTGGGTTTAGGATGCCTAACTCATCCAATCCTAACCCTTAAAACAAACGTTGTTCCAGTCTCGGGTGGCCAGTCCTGCGCGTGGGTTATCCGTTCGTAATTCTACACGCGTGGGCCATCCACTCTGATAGCCTCCGCTAGCTTGCGCCGCCGAGTCTTTTATTGTCGTCTTCGTTCGAGCATAGGTAGTCTGGCTAGTCTCATCTTAGTTTTCCTCTTTGCTTGCCTGGTTTTCTCTCTCTCACTAATCTACTTCGTTTACAGCACGTTTTGTCGACCGTTTTGGTTGCCGGCCAACTCTCAGATCTGTTGTCCGCAGTTAGTCTGTCGTTGTTTCTGTTAGCTCGTTGTCATTTGTGGTGGCAAGTTGGTGCTATATTAATTGGGGTTCCTTGGTGATTCCTGTATACCCATCAACTTTTCACCTCATTTGGTTGTTACTCATGGGGTTTTGGTTTTAGGTGCAAGATTTTAAGGAATTTTTAAGTTTTAGCGTGTTGTCCAGCAAGTTCGAGGTTGTTTCCGATAAGAATTTGGTTGGGCTACTTAATCGATGTTGTAGGTGATTTTGGACTAAGCTACTTTTGACTAATTTATTTGGAACCATTAGAAGTGAATTTTATGTTTGGTTTAAACCTTAATTTTGTAAGATAATTCCAAACTGTATACAGAGATTGATGCAAGACCTTTTTATTCTAGATAAAGGATTTTTGGTTGCTAGTTGTGCGAGCATAAATATAAGGTAAGAAATCTTACTACTGTAATCGCCCTTGAGCTAGGAAATTTTGATAGTTTGTCTGATTTTACTAGTTTGGACGAAATTGAGAAGTGTGATATGCTTGGAACTGTTTTATGTGAATGATGTTGACATGTGATTGATATGGTTGTGTAGGACTTTGAGACATGTATTGTGGTTGAT
Source organism: Citrullus colocynthis (assembly GCA_031780015.1). Lineage (NCBI taxonomy): Eukaryota > Viridiplantae > Streptophyta > Magnoliopsida > Cucurbitales > Cucurbitaceae > Citrullus > Citrullus colocynthis. The sequence goes on along the minus strand of QLSR01000069.1, from coordinate 1,830,526 downwards.
GATGTGAAATTACTATGAGCATATTTAATCTTGAGTTAAAGTGACAGTTTATCCTTTTAGCACTACTATGTTACTAGAAGCCTATCGGTTTCCTACTATGTTATCAGAAGCCTATGAGTTTCCTGCTATGTTCCTGGAAACCGACAAGTTTCCTATTATGTTACTGGGTGTTGACGGGTGCCCTACTATGTTTATGAGTCTTCAGGCCACCAAATGCGTGTTAGGTTGGGTTAAATCGCTCACTAGATGGCCACAAAGAATTAGTTGATTTATGCATGTCCCACTTGCATGTGCATTTATTGGATATAAGTGTTTAACTTGACCCCATAGTGGGGCTACTTACTGAGTATTTTGTATTAATCCTTTTCATGTTATGTTTTTCAGGTAAGGGAAAGGACACCTTGGCAAATGATGGAAGAAATCATTGATCGTGCCATTGTGATTAGTTAGATACTTCTTCACGAGTTTTCATATTTTCATGTTTAAGCATTTGGGTTTTGTAATTTGAATTCAGAACTTTGTTTTTGTTTTTGTTTTTTTTTTTTTAAGTTTCTTTCGCATTGATAGACGCCTTATGCAAAATTTTCTATTTTATTTAATTATTTAAGGGGTACTCCGATAAAAGATTTTCAATTATTTGGATTTGTGTAAAATTTATTTACCTTAATAAAACATTTTGGTTTTAGTTAAAATTATGAAAAATGAGTCGTTTGAGATGTGTGCATGTACATAGCGACGACCTAGTTCAAGTCCTAGGGAGTTGGGTCGTAACAAACATTCTATAATTTGTGAGTCATAGTTGACGATAAGATGAATCTTATCCATTAAAATTAAAATATTGTAAAAATAACAAAAATTAAAACTAATTGTAAATATAGCAAAATTTACTTTTATCTCATAGAAATTTTCCAAAAAGCCCATTAAAGGCTCGAAATTTCCAATTCTTGAAATCTATCATATGATAGTGTTGGGTTTTATGTCTTAAAACTCTTAGTTTGTAAATTTCAGAACTTTTTCTCAATAAAGTTGTTATTGAGATTTATTCAGTAAAGTTGTTATTGAATATGTGAATTACATTTATTAAATCTAATAAACTAAGAACCCCTGGCTATAAGTTGAGAACTTAGACTTTATGCGTAGACATAAAAGTTTAAGTTTATCAAGTTTAGGTAATAGCCAAAACGGTCTATAGTATAGGGATAAGGTTGGGTACCTTATCTTGAGGAGACTATGGATGCGACCCACTTTGTATTTGATACAAACAATGTGATCGTATGTCGTTCATGTAGACACATTTGTGTGGGGCATTCTACGTAATGACTTTGCATAAGACTAGACAATGAAATAATCACTTTTACTTTATAACACCGTTTACTGTTAAAACTGGTTATTTCAACCTAATCACTTAGGTAACTCGATCTTAATCCTAAGCCAACTATGAACTTCTGTTTGTTTGAGATTATCCTTTAATTTTCATAGGTGAGAGTGGTCCGAGTTCGCTAACTCAATAAGTCCCTATTTCAGGGATAAGACCAGGCTGATAGTTGGGAACATGGTCTCATAAGATGAAATTCACTCCTACGTAATTCTAGGTTAGTAGAGACGTTCCCTTAAGTGTTGACTCTGAGTCTTGAATAAGGGGCCTCACCCTTTCATTGGCCCTAGAGGGACTAGGTTTGGTGGTTGGACCACAAACCAATTATTCACTAGAGGATCAGTGAGACTTAAGGAACGAGATGTAATTATAGGGGTAAAACGGTTATTTTGACCCAGCTGTAGTTATGAACAACTTGTGAAAGATCGACTTAATTATTATGGTTATATCAAGTGGACATAAATATATCTATAGTGAGGAGAGTGTAGCAACTGGGCTTTAGTGGAGTGTCCTGGTAGTTAACGAATGTTAATTAACTATGTTAAAGAATTTAGCCGGTGAATTTCGGATCGTTTGAGGTCAGGATCTGTAGGTCCATTAGGTCCCCTTGTTAGCTCATCGACTAAACCTTAGAACGATATGTTGAAAGAATTTGAAACATTCAAATTCGGTTAAGAAGCAAATTTTACGGTTTGTTTGTTTAATTGCCAATTTGACAAAATTGGAGAGTTGGTAATGATTGAAATATTATTTGGATGAATAAAGATTCATCGGGTTTGAATTTTTCAGGTAAAATGGTAAAATTATTAATTTAATTTTAAATGTTAATTTAATATAATTGATTATTTAATTAATTATTATTTAAATTAAAATTAAATTAATATTATTTAGATTAATTATTAGAATTAATCTAAAATGGGATTTATTTATGATTTTATGAAAATCAATTTTCAATTTGGATCGGAATTTCTCACTTAGCATGGAAGTAGGAGGTGTGACTTCCTAAGAACTTCATTTTCTCCATGTTCCACCTCCTAATTCAATTTTTTAATCATCATTTTAAGTGGCAAATCCATAGAAAATATGATTTTCATGGATTCTTCTTTATATAGAAGAAAGGAAAATTGAAAAAGGGGTTGGCAATTTATGAGAATTTGCTGAAATTCTCTCAAGTCTAAAAACTCTCCTATACTTGTTGTTCATCTCAAATTTGCTCTAAGTTCACCTTAATTTGGATCTCACAATCCGCTCTAAGGCCTGAGAATAACAAGGAAGACTCTTGTGGTGGTCCACGAAGTGTTTGTGATTAGAAATTTGAAGGAATTTGATTCAATTTTGAGCTACAATAAGTAAGCATTCTTCCTCTGTTTTTCTGGTTTAAGAATAGCGTGTTTTATCTTCAAAATTGATGTAATTAGAGTGCCTTAGATCCTAATTTCTTCTGCCTTTACGTTGCTAACTTCTTCAATTGGTCTCAGAGCATGATTAAAGCACTTAATTTACATTAATTTGAGCTTGGTGAGTGCATTTTCATGAGATGAATGTTGTGGTTGCTAAAGTTGGATTTTTTCTTGTTTTGGCATCTAATTCAGCTTTGTTATTATGTAATTGTCGTAATTGACTGCTTGTTTATGACTTTTAATGTGTAAAGAAGGATCTGTAATTTGTTGGAGTCATTTGAGTTGATCCTAGGTTGTATTTGGAGAATTTGGAGAAGAAGCCAGCCGGATCAAAGAATAGGGAGTGCTTTCTGTTGCGAAGCGTCGAGATGCTGTTCTTCATCTTCCTAGTAAGTTTTGCGAAGTTGCAGAGCGTCGCGACGCTATTCAGTTTTTCTAGTAAAATGATGCACATTGCTGGAGCAGTTTAGGCGATCCGATTTGACATTTTCCAGGTGGTTCAATCCTTTTTCCACCTTTGGAGGTCCAGTTCAAGCGGTTTTCACCTGGTTTGGACCTGTTCGAAGTGTTTGGGGTTGGTTTAAGCAGGGTTTCCAATTATTATTGTAACAATTTAGCTGTTTTAAGCCATTAGATGCCAAAATCGGTCCACTTTAGTGTGCTTAAATAATTATGCATTTAGGATGTATGTTTAAATTAAATTAAATTTATTTGTGCATAAAGTATGCCATATAGACTTAAAAATCCCATTATAGGATTAACATGTTTCATGCATATATATATGTTATAAAGTGTTATAATGTATACTATGCATGCTCTAGTTATCATAAAATTAATATAAATTGTTATATTATTTTGTGATGTATGTTATAGATTGTTATTCATTTATAAAGAGTTATAAAATGAATTAGACATTTAAAATCTATAACAAAGATAAAATGCATGCTCACTTAGGGTTAACTGACCTATGGTAGGTAGTTAGCTTATAAAACAAAGGTTATAAAAATTCACCCGACTAAATCCTATCTAAGGTTGAAGGTATTTAAGCTGACGGTTTATGGAACACCTGCTACCTGGGGATCAAACCGGCTCTTGAATTTATGTAAACCTAGTTTTATGAGCTTGTGTTTGCGATGTAAGTATAAAAAGGGTTTTATCACTACGACATCGTAAGTTAAAATCCAGTATAAGAGTTATACTTGGACAAAAACCTAGACTTAGCTTATATTTAATTGGTTGAGATATAACAAAGATACCCAATATACCTGTTAGAACAATTCAACAGGAGAATTGTATATATTATATACTAGCTCTCACGTCCCTAAGAGTTCACACCGTAAGATTCATGCTTGGTTTTGCGTCACCCTAGGAGCGTCCTCCATTCGGAAAGTGTTTGCATGAGCCAATCGCAAGTTGAATAGGGGAAGTAGTTCATAGTAAGTGGGTGAAAAGAGTGTGTCAACACATCCTACCATCTCTTCCATTAGGTTACACCGTGAGATTCCCATGATGCACCTGCTAGTCATTTTCTAACATGACACTACCATTCGGAGAGTTTGTATCATGGGATTCAGAACACCGTGAACTCTAGAAATGGATAGGGTTTCTTAGGTACGTTTTCAGCATTCTCTTTCCCTCGATCATACAAAATAAATTAGAGAAGAAGGAAAGAAATTATATACCTTTGTAGCTTTTCTTTCTTTCTTGTAATTGCTCCCACTTGGACCACCAAGAGGTCTTTCTAGCTCTTCTCAAAGGCTTGGAAGAGAGTGGTGGGACTCTTTAAAGAAGGAAAGATTAGTTTCTCAGAAACTTCAAATTTTGCAAGATTTTTCAAGAAGAAGAATAAATGAATAAAGGCCTTCTTTAAAAAAGGCAAATTGCATGCAACTTTTGCATGTCTAAGTTCACCAAAAGTTGACAACACACATTCCACTAATGCATGCCAGGGATTATGTCTCAAAGTGTAGAATTTTGAGATTAATTAAATGTTCCACTCATCAAGTTAGTGGATTTTTCCACCAATTTGGTAAGAAACATTAATTTAATCTCATGGTCATCATTTTTAGAAGGTTTGACTAAAACAACTCTTTGACTTGCTCGGGTCAAAGTCAACTATTTGACTTCTTCCAAAAACCGACTGTTTGACTAAATCCATGTCTCTGATTATGAATCCGCATTTATAATTTCAATATTTAAATCCCATTTAAATATTTTTGACCCAATCTCTCATTTGATATCATATATCAATTACTTAATCATATCTCATATGATTAACCTTATTTGAATGATTTGAATTTTTCCTTCTATTTATTCCAACTTTATTCCTATATGAGCTAGCTAAAGAACCTTATGAACCTACAGATCATGAGCTCCAACGATCCGAGATTAACCAACTCTCTAACCTAAGTAACTAACATTCGTTAACTACCAGGTCACTCCACTAAAGCCCATAGCTACACTCTCATCACTGTAGATATATTATGTCCATTTGATATAACTATGATTGGTAAGTCGAGCCTTCACAGGTTGTTCGTAATTACAGCTGGGTCAAAATTACCGTTTTACCCATATGATTACCTCTTATTTCTTAAGTTTCATTGATCTTCTAATGAACAATGATTTGTAGTCCAACTTCCAAATCAAAAGTCCTCACAAACCTTATTTGAGAAGGTGGCGCCTATTATTCAAGACCTGGATTCATGACTTAAGAGAACCTCTCTACTAACCCAGAAGAGGGTAGGAGTGAATTCCTTATTGCACCCTATGTCCCTAGCTATCTACTTGGTCTTACCCTGAAATGGAAGACATATTAAGTCAGCGCTGTTGAGCTTCTCTCACCAATGCAGATCTAAGGATAATCCCGAGTAAACAGAAGTTCATAGTTAATCTAGGATTAAGATCGAGTTGCCTAGGCCATCAAAGTCGGGATTGTCAGTTTTAGACAGTAAACGGTGTTATAAAGTAAAAGTGACTATTTCATGGTCCGGTCTTATGCAAACTCTTTGCACAGGACGCCCCCACTCGCATGTCTTCACATGAACGAATTAGGATCACTTCGTTTGTACTAGTTACAAAGTGGGTTACATCCATAGTGTCTCCAGAATAAGACGCCCAACCTTATTCATATACTATAGACCATTTAGACTATTAACTTAAACTTGATCCAGTTTTATGTTTGAGTCTCATCTAACAGTCTAGGATCCTTTGATTATTGGATTTAAATTTAGTAAGAACATTTTATAAAATTAATTACTACTTATTGATTATAAATTTAAATAACAACTTTATTAAATGATAAAAGTATATTTGGTATTTATAAACTATGAGTTTTAGGACATAAAACCCAACATAAATCTCAAAGACTAAGGACGGAGATTGGAACATTCCGCCGACTTGAGGATGAACAACTTTATGAGGCTTGGGAGAGGTACAAGGATCTCTTGAGAAGGTGCCCTCAACATGGTTACCTGGATTGGTTGCAAATTCAACTCTTCTAGAATGGATTATCAAGCTCAACCAAATCCATTCTAGATGCAACTGCCGGAGGCTTAATATTTTCAAAGAATGCTCAAGAGGCGTATACCATACTAGAAGACTTGGCCACTACATCATACAATTGGCCATGTGAACGGTCTTCTTCAATTATTCCAAAAGCCACCAGACGATATGAGATGGACGAGGTAAGTTCTCTAAAAGCTGAATTGGCTTCTCTCACTAAGGCTCTATCTAAACTTTCTCAAGGAAGCCAAGCTCAAGCAATTCCACCATCAATAGCTTCCCTTGTAGCCATGGGAAGTCAACAAGAGCCTAGTGAGTTAGAAGTAGTCAATTATGTGGATAGAGGACAATATCGAGGTCAACAACAACTTCCGACTCACTATCATTCCAACTTGAGGAATTACGAGAACTTCTCATATGCCAACAACAAGAATGTGTTGCAAGCATCTCAAGGATTCAATGGAGTGGGAAATGCAAAGACATCATCACCAACAAAAGCACGAAATGACAGACCAAAAGATTCACAAGAAGGAGAGAATTAAGTGAGAGTTCATAAAAGAGTTCAAAGAGTGAGTTAGTTGTAAGGAATAGGAAAAGAGTTCAAGAGAGTTGTGGTGCCGTTCGAGCTTCGACGTGAGAGCCAAGGAGATTGTGATGGTGCTACCTCAATCAAGAGCCTCTTTTCAGCAGAGTTTCCCTTTCTTTACACTATTTCTTTGTTTATATTGTTTGAACATGTTGCTTCAAGCTATGAGTGGCTAAACTCTTTAGTTTTAGGATTTTGATGAATTGTTTATGAATTCATGTTGATGTTGTAGACTTTCATGGTTTTGTTGGAATGATTATACTTTTCACTGTTATTGTGTTTAATTCTTGTGGATTGACTATCTTCACATGTTAGGTTAGATGTATGATTGAGAGATTGTATATTTAACTTGATCTATAACAATGAATTGTTGTTAATCTATCATGACAGTAGTTACTTGACAATAAAAGTTGCTAAAGACTATTCTTAATGCCATGTAATTTGTATTGGTTTCAAGAGATTAGTAATTAATCGAGTTGCATGAGAAATGGTTGTTTTTTAGAGAAAATAACTTGGAATTAAGTTTCTAAAATTAGGCATATGAATTATAATAAAATCCACGAATTCTATAATATTGCATGATGAAATAAACAAGGATTCATTATCCTAGAACTCTCTTTGACTCTTGTGTTTCTCACTTTATTACTTTCCTTATTTAGTTTGTATTTTCCATAATTCACAAATTAAATTCCTATCTTCAAATAAAATTGATTTGATTCTAGAATAGCTATGTAACTTTAACCTTCGAAATTGGATCTCCAGTGGAGCGGATATTAGGACTTCACCATCTTATATTATAACTTAACCTGTACACTTACGGTTAACACTTAAAATGCAGTGAAGAGAGTGCAGCTACTGGGTTTTAGTGGAGTGTTTCGGTAGTTAATAAATGTTAATTAACTATGTTAAAAAGTTTAGCCGATTAATTCCGGATCTTTGGAGCTCATGATCTGTAAGTCTATTAGGTTTCCTTGTGATGGAGTTAGAAAACATGCAGCAGAAGAAAATAGGATGCAAAACACTCTAATTACATCAATTTAAAGGGAAAACATGCTTAAATAAATTGAGATACGAAGGATGTAACATTTACTTGTTGTAGCTCAAAATTTGTCCCTGAGAATCTCCAAAGTCTGATCACGAACTATTCACGGACCACCACTAGAGTTTCTTTTGTTATTTTTAGGCCTTAGAATGGATAGTGGTATCTAAATTGAGTAAAATATTGGAGCAAAATAGTGTAAAAAACTATTTTAGTAAAGAGAAAACCATTTTCCCTTAAGGTTTTTTAATTGAGAAATTGCCAAGCCACCCTTCAGCTTTTCTTTTTCTTATTTAAAGAGAAAATTATACATATCAAATACTCATGCTGAATAACACCACTAATGGTGAATAATGTGCTTGAAGAAAGTGAAAATTGCATGTGAATGAAAGGTCTCCACCTCCTCCTTTACCATGCAACCAAAAGGTGGTGTTCTCAATTGAGAGTTGAGAAATCAATTTTTATTTCATAAATCAAAATTTCAATTTAATATAATTAATTTATATAATAATTAATTAATTATATTAAATTAATACTTTCCACTTTTCCAACAATTTCAAACTCGATGAATCTCTATTCACCGGTATAATATTTAAATCATATTTAAATATTATCAAAAACTCAATTCGTCTAATTTACAATTAAACGAATCAAACTGTATAATGCTCATTTTTCTAAATTTGAACACTTCAAATTGTCTCAATATACTATTCTAAGGTTCAGTCCACGAGCCAACAAGGGAACCTAATGGACCTATAGATCATTAGCTCCAACGATTCAAAATTAATCGGCTAAACTCTTTAACCTAGTTAATTAACATTCGTTAACTACTGGGTCACTCCACTAAAACCTAGTAGCTACACTCTCCTCACTGTAGATATATTTTTGTCATTTGATATAACCATAATTAGTAAGTCGATCCTTCACAAACTGTTCGTAACAAACTGTTCGTAATTACAGCTGGGTCCAAATACCGTTTTACCCCTGTAATTACTTCTTGTTCATTAAGTCCCACTGATCCTCTAATGAACAATTGGTTTGCGGTCCAACCAACAAACCGAGTCCCTCTCAGGTTAATGAGAGGGTGAGACTCCTTGTTCAAGACCTGGATTCAGTACATAAGGGAACAACTTATCTACTATCCTTTAATAAGGCAGGAGAGAATTCCATCTTGCAGGACTATGTCCCTAGCTATATGTCTGATCTTATCCCTAAAATGAGGGGCATATTGAGTTGGCAAACTGGCCACTCTCGCCCATGCAGATTAAAGGATAATCTCAAACAAATAGGAGTTCATAGTTAGCTTAGGATTAAGATTGAGTTACTTAGGTCATTAGGTTGAAATAATTAGTTTTAACAATAAACAGTGTTATAAATTAAACGTGATCATTTCTTCGTCCAGTCTTATGCAAACTCATTGCATAGGATACCCTCACTCACATGTCTCTACATGAACGATTTAGGATTACATCGTTTGTATCAAATACTAAGTGGGCCGTATCCATAGTGTCCCTAGGATAAGGAATCAAACCTTTATCCATATACTATAGTCTGTTTTGGCTATTACTTAAACTTGATCCACTTTTATCATATAAAGTCTAAGTATTCACCATATGGCCATGAGTTCTTAGTTTATTGGATTTAAATACAATTCACATATTCAATAACAACTTTACTTAATAAACCTCGATAACAACTTTATTGAGTATAAAATCCATAAATTACAAACAACGAGTTTTTGGACATAAAACCCAACACCTTGTTAGCTCAAGGACTAAACATTAGAATTGTATGTTGAAAGAATTTGAAACGTTCAAATCCGGTTAAGGAGCAAATTTTACGGATTGTTTGCTTAGTTGCGAATTATATGAAAATTGGAGAGTTGGTAATGATTTAAATATTATTTGGATGAATAGATATTTATCGGGTTTGAATTTTTCGGGTAAAATGGAAAAATTATTTATTTAATTTTAAATATTAATTTATTTTAAATATTAATTAAATATAATTAATTACTTAATTAATTATTACTTAAATTAATTTTATTTAGATTAATTATTAGAATTAATCTAAAACGGGATTTATTTATGGATTTTATGAAAATCAATTTTCAATTTGGATCGGAATTTTCCACTTAGCATGGAAGTAGGAGGTGTGACTTCCTAATAACTTCATTTTCTCCATTTTCCCTTCCTAATTTAATTCCATAATCATCATTTTAGGTGGCAAATCCATGGCAAATATGATTTGCGTGGATTCTTATTTATTTATGTAGAAGAAAGGAAAATTGAAAAAGGGTTGACAATTTATGAGAATTTGCTGAAATTCTCTCAAGTCTAAAAACTCTCATAAACTTGCTGTTCATCTCAAATTTGTTCCAAATTCACTTTAATCTGGATCCCACAATCCATTCTAAGGCCTGAGAATAACAAAGATGACTCTTGTGGTGGTCCACGAAGTGTTTGTGATAAGAAGTTTGAAGGAATTTGATTCAATTTCGAGTTAGAACAAGTATGCATTCTTCCTTTGTTTTTTGGGTTTGAAAAGAGCATATTTAATCTGCAAAATTGATGTAATTATAGTGCATTAGATTATAATTGCTTCTGCTTTTACGTTGCTAACTCCTTCAGATAGAAATCAATCAACGATAGACTTGTATTAGTGATACAAGTTTATCATTGATACACTCCTTTTATACATATAGTAATAAATGCTTATTAGTGATAAAAGTTTATCATTGATAAACTATTTTTATAGATTTTGTTGGAATTTTTATATTTGTATATATATATATATTAATTGTCAAATATTTATCTGTTATTGTCTTTATTCTTTCCATATTTGTAAGAGGTCTTTCTCGGACATTAGGAAGGCCTAAATTACACTTATTTAATATAAAAAATAATATTATTCCCTAAAAATTAAGAAAACCGTAGCCGTCTCAAGAAATCTTTAAAAACCCAGGCTTTTGTACACCACCACCGCCAGTCGTCTGCGTCATCAATCACTCGAAGCTCCACCGGACGTTGCATCTCAGCCGCAGATTTCGTTCATTCTTTTTCACTTGTTGGTTGCGTGTTTTAAGCGTTTCGCCAGTCGTCCGCGTGCTGTCTCTGCCAGTCAACCAAGACTGCAACGTCGTCACGTCCATCTACTGCTCGTGGGTTTGACCCATCATCGTTCATCCGGTTTCCATCGCCGTCAAATCCAACATCCCAGATCTGGTCATTGACGTCTCTGGTACCACGTTTTCAACCTCAGCAAGGTCCTCATGGTTCCAGTCTTCTTTCGTGGGGATCATGACTATCATAAGCTAAGGAGTAGGCCGGTTTTGTTTGTTTCTTGGTTTAATTTGGTTTGGTCTACTTAGTATGGTTTGGTTTATTTGATATGGTTTGATTTTTCAGCATTGAGTTAAATTTTGAGGCCTAGCGGTAGTTACTTTCAAATATTGGAAGATTTATACTATCTCCCATTACTTGCTATTATGTCACTTGAGCAAATTCATCCAAATCTTAAAACTATTACCAACCAATTTATCATCTAATAATTTGTGTGTTTCTTTGACACAAACATGTAATTATCCTAAGGCTTTCTCTTGTGGTACCTCTTTTTCGTGGATTATCGATTATGGAGCTTCATATCATATGATGTAATGACTCGACTTTTCTAAGACTTTTAATAGGGCCATTACTCTATTCATGCACAACTTTGAAAGTAACTCTTTTCAATTTAAACAAAAAGAAATTAATGTTTTTATGAAGTAAATACTTTTAATTAAAACATAAGTTCAAATAATATAAGACCTTGGTTCGAGGTTCCCCTATAATGAAAATAGTTTTTAAATAGTTTTTAAGACATAAATTCTTGGAAAAACTATAACATAGAAAATACTAAGAAAATTCAAGCAGTTTAGACATCCTAGACTGGCTAAAAACAAAACATGAGATTATGCAAAAGCTACTTCTGATCCCAAGGTACTCTAAAGGATTCTTCTTTGAAGAGAATTGAATCTCGACGGAAGCGTGTGATCACGTTCTTTGATTTATTGAAATAATTAAAACTACAAAAAGTGAAGAAAATGTTAAGCATCATACCTTTGTCAATCTATAATTCTCGAATCAATAGTTTCTACTTATAGTCTTCCTTTTCCAAGAGATCTTCCTCGCTATGACTCTAGCAAAGATCAGGTTTGTGGGAACCGCTTCTTTGAAAGAATGGGAAGAAGAATTTTCTTAAAAAAATTGAGAGAATTAGTAGAGGAAGATTTTTAGAGTAATCATAGAGATTATTTTCTTAGATGTATTATTTGAAAGCTCCCAAGGGCCCTATTTATAGAAGTCTATGGGTTACTCTAGTCCTATTAGGATAAACTATAATCATTAATTTGGATCTCATCCAAATTAAATAATTAATTATTTAAATCCAATTCAAATCAATTAATTAATTCTCCATTTATTTATTTTCTACAGAATCTTTAATTTAGATCTCATCCAAATTAAATAATTAATTATCTGAATCCAATTCAAATTAATTAATTAATTCTCCCTTTATTTATTTATATGGATTTTATCCAAATAAATAATTAATTATTTGAATCATATGCAAATAAATTAATTCTTCATATTATAAAGTTATAATTTGAACCACAATCAAATAAAATTTATAATAAATCATGCAATTAATTGTATCCAATATAATAAATATTTTTTCCTCATAAATTTGAACATTTCAAATTTTTATTTCAACATACTTGATCATTGTTGCTTCGTAGTGAGCTAGCAAGGGAACCTTATGGACTTACAGATTAGAAGCTCCAACGAGATGGGATTAATTGGCTAAACTCATTAACCCCATTAATCAATATTCGTTAACTGTGGGTACACTCCACTAAAGACCCACAACTGCATTCTTCTCACTGTATATATATTTTGTGTCCATGGATATAGACCAATAATAGCAAATTAGTCCTTTACAAGTATTCGTAACACCAGCTGGGTCAAATTATCGTTTTACCATTGGGTTACTTCTAAATCCTTAAGTATTAGTGTTCCTCTAATGAACAACCTGTTTATGGTCTAACCATTAAACAAAAACCTTTCTCGGGCAAGTAAGAAGGTAAGGCCCTTTGTTCAAGTCCCAAAGACACCACTTAAGGGAACACTTATCTACTTACCCTAAATATGAGAATGAGTGAATTCTATCTTGTATAATTATGTCTCCAGCTCCCTACTTGGTCTTGTTCCAAGATGGTAGGCATATTGAGTCGACAAACGGTCACTCTCACTTAAACAAATCAAAGGACAATCCCTCGTGGACAAGAGTTCATAATACACTCATGATTAAGACTAAGTTGCCTAGGTCATCCTATTGAAATAGAAACCTAACTAGTTAACGGAGTTACATCTAGTGATTACTATTTCGTGGTCCGGTCTTATGCAAACTCATTGCATAGGATACCCCTACTCGCATGTCACCTACACGAACACGTTAGACCATTGTGTTTGTATCAAATACAAAGTGGGTCATATCCATAGTGTCACTAGGATGAGGTACCCAGCCTTATCCTTATACTATAGACCCTTTAGACTGTATCTTGAACATTGATCTCCATATATCCCCACATACAGTTTAAGAGTCATAAAACAGCCTAGGATGTTAGTTTATTGGATTTAGGGTTATGAAGACAAAACAAACAAAAACAATCAATAATGCTTATTGAAGTAACACATCAATAACTCTTTATTAATGATTTAATGATGGTTAAATAATTACATTTATAATCTACAAGTTTTAGGGTATAAAGCCCAACAAATTCCTACTTGAACTAAAACTCTAATGGGTTGTACATGAAGAGGAGTGAGAATGGTAAGTATGAAAGTACAATAAACTAGGGCATCCATATACCCATTACACATCTCCCACTTGCCTTAGATTACACAATGTATATATCTCACAGACCTAGACTTTCTAGTTGACCTTCGAACACTTTAGGTAAGAGAGCCTTCGTAAATGGATCAGTAATGTTATGTTCCGAAGTGATTTTTGTGACAATCACATCTCCTCGTTGCACAATCTCCCGTATCAGGTGATACTTCCTCTCAATCTGCTTTCCTCGTTTGTGGCTGTGAGACTCTTTAGAGTTGCCTACTGCCTCATTGTGGTCACAGTATAATGTGATGGGTAATTCCATGTTTAGAACGATTTCCAAATCATTTAGGAATTTTTTGAGCCAGACTGCTTTCTTTGCTGCTTCACAAGCAACTACATACTCAGCCTCCATAGTAGAGTTTGCAATGCATCCTTGCTTGATGCTATGCCATACTACAGCTCCTCCATTTAAGGTGAACACTGATCCTGACGTGGATTTCCTAGAATCCTTGTTAGTTTGAAAATCAGAGTTGGTATATCCTGTAAGGATCAAATCCTTAGCTCCATACACCAGCTTGTAGTCCCTCATTCTCCTAAGATACTTGAGGATGTTCTTAACTGTAGTCCAGTAGTCTAACCTTGGATTGGACTGGTACCTATTGACTATTCCCACTGCATAACAAATGTCTGGCCTAGTGCAGAGCATAACATATATTAAGCTGCCCCCAGCTGAGGCATAGGAAATACATCTCATATCCTGAATTTCTTGATGTGTCTTAATACACTGTTCCTTAGACAAATGAACTCTGTGCTTGAAAGGTAATAAACCCTTCTTAGAGTTCTACATCGAATATCGAGTCAACATTTTGTCGATATAAGTTGCTTGAGACAGGACCAACATTTTGTTCTTGTGATCCCTAATGAATTGGATCCCAAGTACATATAGTGTCTCTCCCAAATCTTTCATTTGGAATTGGGCTGCCAACCAATTTTTAACATCAGTAAGATATCCTACATCATTCCCAATGAGTAGAATGTCGTCCACATAAAGTACTAAAAAAACTACTTTACTTTGGATGATTTTCTTGTATACACAAGACTCATCAACATTTTGTTCAAAACCAAAAGATTTGATCGCAGTATCAACCCTAATATTCCAAGATCTGGATACTTGTTTCAACCCATAAATGGATCGATTTAGCTTGCAAACTTTTTGCTCCTTACCTTGGGCTATGAACCGCTCAGACTGAGACATGAAGATATTTCCTTCAAGATTGCCATTTAGAAAAGCAGTTTTGACATCCATTTGGCAAACTTCATAGTCATAATATGAGGCTATGGAGAAGAGAATTCTTATAGACTTAAGCATAGCAACAGGGGAAAAAGTTTCCTCATAGTCAACCCCTTCCTTGCAGGTGTAACCCTTTGCTACAAGTCTAGCTTTGAAGGTCTGTACCTTTCCAGCTATATCTCTATTTCGTTTATAGATCCATTTACACCATATGGGTTTAACCTCTTCTAGTGGATCTACAAGTTCCCTTATTGAATTAAAGTATGAGACTCCATTTCAAGATCCATGGTTTTGATCCATTAGTTCTTGTCTACATCATTTGTTGCTTGTTTATATTATAGTGGATCCTCAACACCATCGTCTGGCACGACAACCTGAGTTTTAGTTAAACCCAAGTAATGGTCAGGTTGTGATACAACCCTCCACTGCATCGAGGCATTTCCAATGATTGAGAAGGACGAGACTGACCAAAAATACTAACTCCTTCATTAACTCTTGATGAAGGACCAGTCTCATCAATAACTCTTGTTGACTCTTTAGTAACTTCATTTAATACCATTTTGCTTCGTGGTTTATGATCTCTCATGTGGTTTTCTTCCAAGAATGTAACTTTTATCGATACAAACACTTTGTTTTCTTGTTGGTCGAAGAAGAGACCACCTCTCGTTTCCTTAGGGTAACCAACAAATTGGCATAATCTTTGAACGAGGTTCCAATTTCTTAGGGTTTATCATTAGCACATGTGCGGGACAACCCCATATTTTGAAGTAGCACAAACTAGGTTTACGTCCCCTCCATAACTCGAAGGCGTTTTAGAAACACTCTTCGAGGAAACATTGTTCAAGATATGAACTGCAATCTCTACTGCATACCCCCAAAATGAGCTAGGCAATTGAGCATAGCTCATCATAGAACGAACATGTCTAACAAGGTTCTATTTCTCCTTTCTGATACACCGTTTTGCTGAGGTGTATCAGGTGCTGAGAGTTGAGATTGGATTCCATGTTCTATCAAATAATCCTAGAATCTTAAATTCATGTACTCTCCACCTCGATCAGATCGAAGTATTTTAATAATTTTACCTAACAGGTTTTCAAATTCTGCCTTATACTCCTTGAACTTTTCAAGTGCTTCAGACTTATGTTCCATTAGGTATAAGTAACCATACCTCGAATAATCATCCATAAAAGAGATGAAGTATTCCTACCCTCCTCAAGCTTTTACATTCATTGGACTACATAGATTCGTATGTATTAGCTCTAAAGGTTCTTTGGCTCTATAACCTTTTCCACTAAAAGGTCTTTTAGTCATTTTACGTTCAAGACAAGATTTACATGGAGGTAATGAATTATCTTCTAACTCATTTAGAAGTTCATTCTTTAACAATCTTTCGATCCTATCTAGATTTATATGACCTAATCTCAAATGCCAAAGATAAGTACTATTGTTACTAGGAGAAATTCTTTGCCTTTTAGTTTTAGTATTAGCAGTTTTAAACATCTCATGACTTAAAAGTGCTTTTGCTTCAGTTGGTCTTAACACATATAAGTTTTTTTCTAATTTAACAGAACAAATACGTACACCATTTTTCAAAATGAACACTTCATTAACAGAAAAAATAACTGAGTACAATTGTTCAATTAAACAGGAAATAGATACTAAGTTCCTTTTTATTTTGGAACTATATATAGATTTTCTAAAAATAAAAATCTATTTCCAAAAAACAACTTTGTAGCTCCCACTGCATGAGCTGAAATGGCTTCTCCAGTTCCAACCTTGAGTGTCATTTCACCCTCCTTGAGTTGCTAGAAGGAACTAATCCCCTGTAAAGAAGAGAAAATGTGATTAGTGACATCCGAATCAAGTATCCAGGCATTATAGTCATTTTTCTACTAAACAAGTTTCTAGAACAAGTAAATCATATTTACTTGCTTTTTCCTTCTTCATCTCAGCAAGGTACTTAGGGTAATTGCGTTTCCAATGACCACCCACATTGCAGTGGAAGCACTTGCTCTTGCCAGCCACCTTGGCCTTACTTTTGTTTTTGCCAACAGCGGGAGTCTTCCTCTTTCCTCCTTTCTTTTTCTGGATTTTCTTAAAATCAGAAGATGAGGGAATAGGCTTAGTTCTAGAGGATGAACCCTTGTGGAACTTCTTGAAATGGGCAACATTTGCCTCTTCATCGATCGATCCCTTAATTTTCATAAGAGACTGATAAGTCTGTAACTCATTTAGGAGGGTTGTTATGGTGTACACAATTTTATTCATAACCGCATTGCTGTAGAATTGAAGGAAGCTCTTCAGAAGAGATTCTAGAATAAAAGACACCCGACTCTGCTCGTCAATGACTACGTCATTCATTTCAACAACGTTGAATTAGACCATGAGGTCGAGAACATGTTCTCTCAACGATTGGCCTTCATTCATACGTGCATTATAAACGTACTTGAGGGCCTTGTGTCGGATCTATAAGAGCGGTTGTCCAAACATTTCCTAGAGGGACTCCATGATCTGTCGTGCATTCATCATGACCTCATGTTTCTTGTTGAGTATGTCAGACAAACTCACGAAGATATAGACTCGGGCCTTGTCATTACCCTTTGTTCAACTGTCATTTACATCCCTAACAAATTGGGATGCATTACGAGTGGGGATTGGAGGACACTCCTCCGTTAAGACAAATCGTAGCATATTCAGGTTAGATTTCCACGTTGCGTAGTTTTCACCAGTTAGTTTTTCATTTTAAAGTAGTGCGACAATTGAGGAAGGCATGCTGAATTATAAAAATTAACCGTTTTAGTTATCTTTACCTTAACTCATTACACAAGCAAACAAAATTGCAAGTAATCCAATCAATTCGGCAAAAACAAGCAATCAAAGAAACCCTAATAAACTATTGATTTAGGTTTTGCAACGATGCTTTAGAGGTTTAGAGCAATAACCACCGAAGGGTGATTAGCCACTCCTCCTTTGAAATGAGACAATTCTCAGCTAATTCTAATGCCAAAATAACTCATATTCCTATAAACATCAGCCATCGTTGTTTGGTCAATGATTCATTAATTTTTAACTCATCATTGTAAGTGTAACCTTCCTACTGTCAGATTCCAATGGTACGCACCAACAAGCTATCGTTAGGAAAGATAATTGTTGGTAATTAACCTAAGTGAACCTATCCTTTTCAAGAGTTCATGATGTTTCGAAACCTATGATTAGGCCCTTCGAAGGGATGGTCGCTCCAGGACGACACGCAAGCAGATCATAAGAATCCTATGGTGCGACTTAGGGTTGGAGATCAAGGGATACGTTGACACGCGTCCCGCTCCCATTTACTATAGACATTTTTCCATTCATCTTGTTATTCAACCATACAAACACTTTCCGAAGGAAGGCCGCTCTCAGGGCGACACGAAGCCGAGTATGGATCTCACGGTGTGAATAATCAGGGATGTACGAGCAAAACTTGATATAAACATCTCGTTTTGTAATTTTCCTCCCACTAAAATGTCATACCTTATCTTAGAGTTATTTAACTTAGATAAATTCAGCTAAGTCAATATATTTATGTCTATGCCTATTATAACTATTATAAAATGTCTTTACACTTATGTTCTAGGTGAATTAAATCATTTAATTAACTTAATGACAATGCATGCTAATAGGCCTTAGGTTAATGCATTCTCAGGTTCCAATTCAGTTCTCAGTTAGGAGGTATTCCATAAACTGTCAACTTAAATACCCCCAATTTTGACAGAACTGAAGTGGTAGAGTTCCCTTATAACCTAAAGTCCTATTTGTCCTACTTAGTCATATTTTAAAACTATTTTAAAACAAAGTAAGACAAAATTTCTAATCTTATTAGAGTTAATGTGATCTTAGGTCTAAATTAATTTTAAACAATTTAAAACCAAGAGATCTTCCTCGCTATGACTCTGGCAATGATCCGGTTTGTGGGAACCGCATCTTTTAAAGAATGGGAAGAAGAATTTTCTTAGAATTTTTCTAAGAAAATTGGGAGAATGAGTAGAGGAAGATTTTTAGAGAAATCGTAGAGATTATTCTTTTAGAGGGTGTGTTCTATGAAGGCTCCCAAGGGCTCTATTTATGGAACTCTATGGGTGACTCCTAATCATATTAGGATAAACCCTCTTTAGAGATTTTAAATCAAATATTTAATAATATCCAATATTAATAAATATCTACCCAAATATTATATCATATTAAATGGTTTAAAATATTTAAATCTTATTTAAATATTTATTTTCTGTAGAATCTTTGATTTGGATCTCATCCAAATTAAATAATTAATTATTGAATCCAATTCAAATCAATTAATTAATTCTCCCTCTATTTAATTTCTGCAGAATTTTTAATTTGGATGTCATCCAAATTAAATAATTAATTATTTGAATCCAATTCAAATCAATTAATTAATTTTCTATTTATTTATTTTCTGTAGAATCTTTAATTTGGATGAGATCCAAATTAACTAATTAATTATTTGAATCTAATTCAAAGTAATTAATTAATTCTCCCTCTATTTATTTATATGGATTTTATCTAAATAAATAATTAATTATTTGAATCATATTCAAATAAATTAATTCTTCATATTATAAAGTTATAATTTGAATCACATTCAAATAAAATTTATAATAAATCATGCAATTAATTGTATCCAATACAATTAATATTTTCCCTCATAAATTTGAACATTTCAAATTTTTATTTCAACATAGTTGATCATTGTTGGTTCATAGTGAGCTAGCAAGGGGACCTTACGGACCTACAGATTAGAAGCTCCAACAATATGAAATTAATTGGCTAAACTCATTAACCACATTAATCAATATTCGGTAATGGTACACTCCACTAAAGACCCACAGCTGCACTCTTCTCACTGTAGATATATTTTGTATCCATGGATATAGACCAATAATAGCAAATTAGTCATTCACAAGTGTTCCTAACATCAGCTAGGTCAAATTATCGTTTTACCCCTAGGTTACTTCTAAATCCTTAAGTATTTGTGCTCCTCTAATGAAGAACCTGTTTATGGTCCAACCATTAAACAAAAACCCCTCTCGGGTTAGTGAGAGGGTAAGGCCCTTTGTTAAAGTCCCGGAGACACCACTTAAGGGAACACTTATCTACTTACCCTAAAGATGGGAATGAGTGAATTTCATCTTGTGTAATTATGTCCCAAGCTCCCCACTCGGTCTTGTCCCCAAGATGGTAGGCATATTGAGTCGGAAAATGGCCACTCTCACCCATACAAATCAAAGGATAATCCCTCATGGAAAGAAGTTCATAATATATTCAGGATTAAGACTAAGTTGCCTAGGCCATCCTATTGAGATAGAAACCTACCATCTTGGTTTGTATGTCACCTACACGAATGGAGTTACATTAAGGGATTACTATTTTGTGGTCCGGTCTTATGCAAACTCATTGCATAAGATACCCCCACTTGCATGTCACCTACACGAATGCGTTAGATCATTGCGATTGTATTAAATACAAAGTGGGCCGTAACCATAGTGTCACCAGGATAAGGTACCCAACCTTATCCCAATACTATAGACCCTTTAGACTGTATCTTGAACATTGATCTCCATATGTCCCCACATACAGTTCAAGACTCAGAAAACAACCTAGGATGTTAGTTTATTGGATTTAGGGTTATTAAGACGAAACAAACAAAAACAATCAATAACACTTATTGAAGTAACACATCAATAACTCTTTATTAATGATTTAATGATGGTTAAATAATTACATTTACAATCCACGAGTTTGTGGACATAAAACCCAACAAACTCCCACTTGAATTAAAACTCTAGTAGGTTGTACATAAAGAGAAGTGAGAATGGCAAGTATGTAAATACAATAAACTAGGGCATCCATATACCCATTACACATCTCCCACTTGTCCTAGATTACACAATGTATATATCTCGCAGACCTAGACTTTCTAGATGACCCTCGAACACTTTAGCGGAGAGAGCCTTCGTAAATGGACCGACAATGTTACGCTCCGAAGCAATTTTTGTGACGATCACATCTTCTCGTTACACAATCTCCCATATCAGGTGATACTTCCTCTCAATGTGCTTTCCTCAGGCTGCATGGCTCTTTAGAGTTGGCTACTGCCCCACTATTGTCACAGTATAACGTGATGGGCAATTCCATGTTTGGAACGATTTCTAAATCATTTAGGAATTTTCTGAGCCAGACTGCTTCTTTTGCTGCTTCACAAGCAGCTACATACTCAACCTCCATAGTAGAGTCTGCAATGCATCATTGCTTGATGTTATGCCATACTACAGCTCTTCCATTTAAGGTGAACACTGATCCTGACGTGGATTTCCTAGAATCCTTGTTAGTTTGAAAATTAGAGTCGGTGTATCCCGTAAGGATCAAATCCTTAGCTCTATACACCAGCTTGTAGTCCCTCATTCTCCTATGATACTTGAGGATGTTAGTAACTGCAGTCCAGTGGTCTAACCCTAGATTGGACTGGTACCTACTGACTATTCCCACTGCATAACAAATGCCTGGCCTAATGCAGAGCATAACATACATTAAGCTGCCCACAGCTGAGACATAGGGAATAAGTCTCATATACTCTATATGGTTCAACCTTGTTTTACCATTATTTTGTATTTTGTGGATGTAATTGTATGATCGGTGATATAAATTGTATTTGATAGCCAAAGAGAGGTTTTCGATGCCCATTCTCTGGAGGCTCTATCCTCACTGGCTTCTGCCTCAAAGCCTTTACCTGCTGACACACTAAGCATTTGCTGACGAACTTAACTACTTCCCTTTTCATATTTTGCCACCAATAATGACGTTTCAAATCTTGGTACAGCTTCGTACTACCATGATGTATTGGAGAATGGAGAGCTATGATCTTCTAACAACAATTCGTTCTTAACATCGTGGTTTGTAGGTAAACATAAGTGACCATGATATGAGAGACCGTTATGTTAGGACACTAAGAACTCACTATCTTGCCTCGACTCTACCTAGCGTAAATTCTCAACAAGGTATGGATCCTTTTGCTGTGCATCAATAATCCTTTGCCTCAAGGTCGGTTGCATTGTCAACTAGGCCAATTGTGAAGTAACTTCTCCTACTGCTACTGTAATTCTTGCATGGGAAATATATGAGTCTGTCTAGTAACAAGAGCTGCTGAATGGATTGCCCTCCTACTTAAAGTGTTTGCTATTGAAGGAATCAAATTCCCAGCAGAAGCGCATGATCCCCTTGTGTCATTAAATTTGTTTTAGAAAACCAAAATACAGAGAAAAAAAGATACAGGATAAACAACTATATTAAAATGCTTTTTAAGAATTAAGGGATAAAAGATTTCCTACCTTGAAGACCTTCTTCGATGTGGATAACTTTTTCTCCAAATCACGAACCAGAAATTCCCCAACAAAATACAGAAAAAACTCTTCTTTTTTGGATCACCACCACAATGGCTTCCTTGCTATTCTATAGGTAGAATCAAAGAGGTGGTGTGGGCTCTCTTTGGATTTTGGCAAGGGAAAACATAAGGAGGAAGAGAGAGCTGGAGGGAGAGAATTCTATCACAGAACTTTTCTCTAGTGTAGGAAAATCTGTTCCACTTCCCTCCCGTGTATAATGTTAGTGAGAGAGAGAGAGGGAACAGAACAACTCTCCACTATGTGGGAGTTATTCAATTTAATAATAATAATATTATTAATTAAAATAAATTTATTAAATTATCTTTAATAAATTTAATAAAATTAATTAATTAAATTATCTTTAATAAATTTAATAAAATTAATTAATTAAATATCTCATATTTGATTTGAATCATATTCAAATAACCTTCTCTCACATAACCTATAAGTTTAATATGAATCTCATTCATATTAATTTTAACCTATAGTTTTTATATGAATCTCATTCATGTAATTAATATTTAAATCTCATTCAAATATTCATCTCTCTTATAATATAAAGTCCCTAAAATGGTAGGCTTATTGAGTCGGCGATTTGGCCACTCTCACCCATACAAATCAAAGGATTGCCCTCATAGACAGGAGTTCATAACCTACTCAGGATTCAAGTTGAGTTATCTATAGTCATCCTATGAAATGTTAATTTCTACAATTAACGACATTACAAAGAGAAATTAAACATTTCGCGGTTTAATCTTATACAAAATTTTTGCATAGGATACCCCCACTCACATGTCTCTACATGAACAATTAGGATCAAATCATTTGTAACACTTTAACTCCTTGCAACTGTTGCAAAGTGAGTCGTATCCGTAGTGTTACCAGAATAAGGCATCCTACCTTATTCCTATACTACAGACCTTTTGGTTATTACTTAAACATGATCCAACCTTGGATGTGAACCACATATATGTTTAAGATTACATAAAATAACCATGGAATCTTATTTTATTAGATAAAATAACTTCTTATCTTATTCCATAAACAAATTGTATCTACAATTTACAAAACTACAAAACCCAAGAGATTTAGGACACACCAGTCCCAACAGCTAACATGTTCACCTTACTAGGGTGATACAAGATTTCCACATCATAATCCTTCACTAACTATAACCACCTGCGCTGCCACATATTTAACTCCTGAGTGAAGAAATACTTCAAACTCTTGTGATATGTGAAGATTTGTATCTTTTCCTTGTATAAGTAATGCCTCCATATCTTCAAAGCAAAGACAACTGTTGTAAGCCCTAATATTTAACTCTAAACTCTTATGAGAATTGCTAAGCTTGGGATTTATTTTGATATGCCAATTGAAAATGTAAAAGACTTAAGAGGGTTGTCACCATTTGGATCAAGGTTAAGTGATGCTATTAAGGACTATTATTATCATTAATAATAATAATATTGTTGTTGTTGTTGTTGTTGTTGTTGTTGTTGTTGTTCAAAGACGTGGGGAATGGAAATTATTAAAGAAAAAAAAAAAGAAGAAAAAGGGAAATGATGAAGTTAAGCGGTGGTGGAGTTTAATGGAGGAAAAAAGTCATTTTGTTTTTTCTTCTACATTAATAAGATGACTGACTTTTCATCCTCTTGAAAAGAATTTTCATTCTTCCCTTAGACAACTCATGAGACGAAGGTGAAGAAGGAGGTCTTAAGTGGTTGTGGTGATTGAAGCAAGATTTGATGGTGAAAAGTTGAAAGAACATCCAGGTAGTCTAAAATTTGCATAGATCTAGACAGGTTGTGGTGTTTGAAGAATATTGAGCTGTAGAGATCGTGTTTGGAGCTGAAAGTTTTAGGTTAGCAAGTTAACTCATTTCTTAATAACTTTTGTGAAGGATGTTTGAGCTAAATGTGAAGGTAAATAGATGACATTGTAGGTAGAAGCGACTGGTTTGGAGTTATCGAGAATTTGGAGAGATTGCTTGTTTAAGGTGATTTCGGGCAATCCACAGGTTTTTAAGTTTTCAATCTTTGAGATAAGTTATAGAGGACTTAATCCTGAAGATTTTACAAAACCTTTCACTTAATTTGGTTAAGAATCGAGTGAAAATGAGTTATTTGAAGTTTGGTTGAAATCAGAAAATCTCAAGAATTTGCTGCTAGCCGCCCATCCTACGCGCCCACGCCCCTAGCAGACCCATGGGCGTGATTTGCCACCCACTTACCATGCCACCAGCCGCATTTGCATGCCTATGAGCCAATCCATGTGTATTTGGTGATTTTTGTCAGTTTTGGCTTCACTTTGAATATTTTTGGGTTTATTTGACTATTTTTTAGACTAAATGAGTATTTTAGGATATTTTTACATGAAAATACATGAATTTGCAATTTAGGTGAATTGTAGAGAATTTATGAATAATTTGGAAGTATATGAAGTGTAGGCCCTAAGCAAATATGGATAAGGTCTTAATTCAAGTCTAAGAGGTTAAGAATTATTAAAGGTATAAGTACTTTTTAGCTAAATATTTGTTCAAAGGATAATGAAAAACTTGGGATCTAATTTTTAGGTCAAATCAGGATTTGTGACGTATACAAGCCCAAAGGAACAAGCTTTTAACTGTGAGTGACAAATTGTTTTCAAATGATGTTTTATACATTCTTATGAATCATGTCCTTTAAAAATGTTTTATGATTAATGATTTCCATGAGCTTGACTTTATGCTCTGAATGATATTTGCTAAATAATGTTTATTGAAGCCTGCTTATTTATGTTTTACACGATACTTTTTGAATAATGTTTCCTAAGTATGTTTACAAGCTCATGAAGTGTGGGACACGTTTTATGTTTAAATGATTTGTACAATGATGTGATGGGACCTTGGTACCTAAGGACTTATGTGACAGTATCAAGGCAACCCAAGATATTCAATACCTAAGGACTTATGAGACGGTATTGAGGCAGCTTGGGACCCTAATACCTAAGGACTTATGAGATGGTATTAGGGCAGTCCAATGGAAGTTAGGTCTTTGGGACCCACTTCAGTATGCATTATGCTTTGGGCTGTATGCTGGAGGGCCTATGCCTTTAGGGGGTTAGCTTTACGTGCACGTATGACAATTTCGACGTTGGGTGTGTTGAGCTTGCTCCACCTCAACTAAGGTTAAAAGGGTACTACGTTATAGATGTCTCTAAGTTATGAATTTATTTGTTAAGCTATGTTTCTGAGTATTTACAAAGTGAGCATGTTTTAGTAAATATTTATTTAAACTGTCACTCACTAGACTTTCACATAAAGTTTTCCAAAATGTTTTCCTTTTTCTCTAGGTAGCAGAGGGATTCCAGGAACTTGACCTACCCATGCCTCGTCTGCGTTGCAGATCCACCAATCTCCTACCTTGTTAGTAGTAGAAATATCTTAGTAGTGGAAACATCATGTATAGTTTTGACATGTAGGGTGGGTAATGTTTTGTAGGAAACGTTATGGACTTTGTTTATGTACATGATACTTTAGTATAAGCACTATGAAGTAATGTTGATGTGTTTAGAGTGTAAACAAGCTATAGTTGTGTTGTCTGTGTGAAAAATGTTATACACTATCTATCAGGTACTCTAGGAGAACAAGGTTACGTGAATGTATGAATGTTTTATTTGATAGGTAACTATTTAAACAGGTACACAGGGAATAGCTTTACCATGTACTCACACCCAAATCATAAGTTCGATAATTCCATTTGTGGTTCTTTAACTGGTAAGAGACATAAGCAACTACCTTTTCGTGTTGCATTAACAGACACCACAACCCCTTCTTAGAGGCATCATTATAAACAACAAAACCTCCTGACCCGTTTGGTACTGTAAGTACTAGTGCAGAAACTAGTCTCTACTTAAGGTCTTGGAAACTTTCCTTACAATCTTTACTCCAAACAAAAGGAGTATCCTTCCTAGTCAACTGAGTCGAGGGAATGGCTACGCAGAAGAAGTCTTTAACAAATCGAAGGTAGTAGTCTGCTAAACCTAAGAAACTTCGCACTTTAGTGATCGTTGTAGGATGAGGCCAACTTGCAACTGCCTCACTTTTTGCACGGTCAATGGAAACCCCATCCTTCGACACTACGTGCCCCAAAATGGACACATGCTTCAACCAAAACTTGCACTTAGAAAACTTAACATATAACTTATTTGACCTCAAAAGTTTCAAAGACTTCCTGCAAATGCTTCTCATGCTTTACCTCTGTCTTGGAATAAACCAAGATATCATCAATTAAAACTATCACAAATGTGTCAAGGAATTCTTTGAACACCTCGTTCATCAAGTCCATGAATACTGCAAGAGCATTTGTCAGGCAGAATGACCTCACTATGAACTCATAATGCCTATATTTAAAACGAAAGGTTGTCTTAGGAATATCACTATGCTTAATTCTTGAGTGATGATAACTTGATCGAAGGTCATTCTTAGAGAAAATTGTAGCTCCCTGCAATTGGTCAAACAAGTCATCAATCTTGGGAAGAGCATACTTGCTCTTAATGGTTACCTTGTTCAGCTCTTTGTAGACAATGCAAAGACGTAACAAACCATCCTTCTTTCACAAACAATATTGATGCACCCCAAGGTGACATACTAAGATGAATAAAGCCTTTGTCAAGTAACTCCTACAACTGGAACTTAAGCTCTTTCACTTTTGCTGGAGCCATTCTATAAGGAGCCTTCAAGATGGGAGTTGTACCTAGCTCTAACTCGGTAGCAAAGTCTATCTCGCAATACGGTGACAAACCTAGAAGATCCTCTGGGAAAACATTTAGGTTATCTCTTACCACTGGCTCTGAAGTCAAGATGACCTTAGCTTCTTTGTGTCAACAACACTGGCCAAGATACTCCAAGTGTCTTGGTTAAGCAACTTATTGGCTTTCATAACTAAAATTACCTTGGGCAAGACCACGGTCCCAACCCCTTTAAACTTGAAGCTAGTTGTTGTAGGTGGGTTGAAAATCACCTCCTTATGGGAACAGTCTAAATTGACATAGTTAGCAGCTAACCAATCCATGGCTAATATAACATCAAAATCATGCATGTCCAAGATTATCAAAGTCACATTTAGTGCGCGGTTTGCTATTACTATCTGACATGCTTTTATCTTTTCGCTTGCTAACATAATTTCTCCAAACGAAGTAGAAATCGATAAAGAATAATGAAAAGGCTTCAATTCTAGCATAACATGCTTTACAAACACAGATGTTGTAAATGAATGTGACAAACTAGAGTCAAACAATACAAGAGTTGTAGCGTACACTAGGCCCTGTTGTTATTGTGACTTGTTAGAACTTTTGCAGTAAGAGCTCGTGTGCTGGCCTTTACTATCCGTTGTACCTCCTTTTGGGCATTTATCAGACATGTGTCCCTTTTGACCACACCAAAAGCAAACGCCCGTACCGGCTAAACAATGCAAGAGCTACAAATTGACTTCTCTCTTTCTACCAAATCTGATTTCGAAGATGGTTTATAATGCTGTATAGGTCTATCTGCACCCTGACTCTTTTGTGAAGGTTTTGGAGCTTTATGGTCTGCTTTCTGCTTTTGACCTGAGGTTACCAGCGTTCTCACGTACTTCTCCCCTATTTGGGAGTTGATTCTCATTGTTGTATGAAACACTACTATATAACTACTAGGTTCATGAGCCTGCACAAGGCCTCTCAATCCATCCTTCAAGCCTTGGAAAAATCTCTCTGTTTTATCCTCTTCCGTGACCACCATTTTAGGAGCAAAGTAGGATAACTTAGTAAACTCTTGTACATACTCCTCCACAGACAGGGTCCCTTGCTTCAAGTTCATGAGTTCTTTCTGCTTATTGTATCTCTTGTTGGCGGAGAAGTACTTCTTATAGAATCGTTCTTTGAATTGGTCTCAAGTAACCAACCCTTCATTGGTAACTAATAATCTTTCAGCCGACTACCACTAGATCTCTACATTACTAGTCAACACAAATACTGCACACTGAAGCTTATGGTCCTCCGAACATTTCATATAGCAGAAACTAGTCTCGATGGAGGACAACCACATCTCAACCTTCGTAGGGTCCTTCAGTGACCCATCAAAGGTACAAGAGTTGTACTTTCTAAAGTCTTTCAGATGTTAAGCTTTAGGGGATAGCTCCTTATAGTTTTGGTGTTGAGCTTTCACCTGCTGAGGTGGAACCTAGTGCTTCGGCACTGATGCACACTTTTCGTGTTCACCACAAGTGTATGGGTCAAGTTATAATATAAGACAGTTAAGTTTCGAGTATCGTTCCACTGAGGATCAGATTGTGAAGGTTTAAGTTACTTAGCTATTCTAGAATTGAATAAATATTATTTGAGGATTGGATCTTAAGTTGTGATTTTGGGAAAACTAAAAAGGAAAGCAAGTAAATAAGAAACACAAGAATAAAAGAGAGTTCGAGGGTATTGAATCCTTGTTTAATTCATTATGCAACATTCCAGGGTTCATGGATTTTATTGCAATTCATATGCTTAAGTTTACAAACATAAATCCAAGTTATTTCTTTCAAAAACAACATTTTCTCATGCAGCTTAACTGATTACTAATGTCTTGAAACCAATATAAATTACATGGCATTAAAAGTAGTCTTTAGCAACTTTCATTTTCAACCTAACTATTTTCATGATAGATTAATAACAATTTATTGTTATAGATCTAGTTAGACATACAATTATCTCAACCATACATCTAACCTAACATTCAATCATGGCCATTCAACAAGAATTAAGCACAATAATAATGAAAAACATACTCATTACAACATAACCATGAAGAGTCTACAATAATAACATAACTTCATAAACAATTCATCAATACCCTAAAACTAAAGAGTTTAGTCACTCATAGCTTTAAACAACACGTTCACAAACAATATAAGCATAGAAAGAGTGTAAAGAAAGGGAAACTCTACTAAAAATAAGCCCTTGATTGAGGAGGAACTACCAAAATGTCCTTAGTCTTCACGTCGAAAACTCAAACGGCACCACAACTCTCTCTTAAACTCTTTTTTCTCTTCCTTGCAGATAACTCACTCTTTGGGACTTTCTAATGTACTATCTCTGATTTCTCTTCTTCTTGTGTCTCTTGGTCTTCTTAGGGCTGCTAGAAACCCTCCAATTTATAGAGTTGGCCGCCCAAAATTCTTTCCAAAAATGTAGATTTTTTAAATAAGAAAAATTGGCGCCACTGCGTTGGTCAACGGTGTTGTTGCGCTATCCGACATTGTATTGTGGTGCTACTATGCTATAAGATGGCGTCGTGGCACTGTGTGCATAAAAACCTACCTTTGGCGTCATGTCGCAAAGCTACGTCGATGTTGCTGCGCTGATGTTGGGTGATGCTTTCAAGAAAAAACGACGCGGTGCTGCCCTGTTTTTGGTAGTTTGGTGATTTCTTCTCTTTTTCACTTGATTTTAGCTTGGTTTAATCAATTTTGCTTTCGATTCTAGTTTTCTTTGTAATGACCTGAAAACCCTAATAAATAGGTGAAATCTAATATAAACTCCCTTAATTTAAGAGAATCAAAAGCACTTTTCAAGCGCTTTTTAGGCACCTGCGTAGTTGGAAGCTGCTGAGATAACTGCTTTGCCACAACTGCTCGTGTTATTTCCTGGATCCGGCTCTTTAAGGTGGTAGTAACAGTTACTCCTATCTTTGCTGCTGTTGCATTCAAAATGTGTATAATGCGTTACGATCGTGCTGGCCTAATACCGCATTAAAAATCATGAAATATGTATATGTTAGACACAAGTTTTCCTATGAAAACCTAAGTGTAAGTTTACATAGGTTTTCCTGGAGAGTCTAGGGTCGAACACAGGGATTTGTAATTATTGGGTTGTATGTCCTAAAGCTCGTAGTTTTTGTAAATAAGTGAATTTTAGTACATATAAAGTTATTCAACTGAATTAATTGTTTATTAACTCTAAATCCAATTAAACTATAAACCCTTGGCTATTATTATGAGTACTTGGACTTTATGTGGAGACATAAACAGGATCAAGTTCAAGTAAGTAGCCTAAATAGTCTATCGTATATGGATCAGGTTGGGTATCTCTTCCTGGAGACATTATTGAATACAACCTGCTTCATGATTGTTACAAATGTTGTAAGGTGTCATAAATGAAGTGATCTTGATTTGTTCATGTAGAGACATGTGAGCAGGGGTATTCTACATAATAAGATTGTGTAAGACTGACCCTGAAATAATCATTCTTACGTATTAACACCCTTTACGATTAACATTGCTTAATTTCACTTACCGATGACCTAGATAACTTGATCTGAATCTTGAGCTATCTATGAACTCCTGTTTATTCAGAATTATACCTTGATCTGCATATATGAGAGTAAGCACAATAGCACTGCTCAACATTCCTCCCATTTCAGGGATAAGACTGGGTAGATAGCTGGGAACATAGAATTTGCAAGACGGAATTCACTTCTACCCAACTTAGGGATAGTTGAGAGGTTGTTCTCTTAAGTGTTGTTCCCAGATCTTGAACAAGGGACCTCATCCTCTCACTGGCCCGAGAGGGAATGGATTTAGTGATTTGATCCTAAATCAATTGTTCATTAAAGGGACAGTGGTACTTAAGGAGAAAAGATGTAACTCAGAGGTAAATTGGTATTTGACATAGTTAAAGTTATGAACGACCTGTGAAGGATTGACTTACTGATGACGGTTATATCAAATGGACACAAATATATCAACAGTGAGGAGAGTGCATCTACAGGCTTTAGTGGAGTGTCACGTTAATTAACGAATGTTCGTTAACTAGGTTAAAGAGTTTGACCAGTTAATCTTGGATCGTTGGAGCTCATGATCTGTAGGTCCATTAGGTCCCTCTATTAGCTCATAAATGGACTAAAATCTTAGATAGTGTGGGAATGAGTTTGAACTGTTCAAATCTTGGCTTAAGGAATGAAAGTCATATATATACGATATATCGACGTTTAATTACGAATTAAACAGACAAATAGAGTTAATTATAATATTTAAGTATGATTTAAATATTAATCATATGAATAGGGATTCATATCAATTTTTTAAAAAAACTGAGACAAGTAGGAAAAATAATATTATTTTAATATTAAATAATAAAATAATATTATTTTTAATCAATTAAAAATTTAATTATTTTTATTTAATCTTTAAAAATCAATTTTAAAATCAATTTTTCAATGAATTTCCAAAAATTGAATTAAAATTGATTTATAGGTATCCTACATTGTTCCCAATAAATAAGATATCACCTACATATAGAACAAAAAATGCTACAATGGAGTTGATGATCCTTTTGTATACACAAGGTTCATCAATGTTTTGTTCAATGCCATAAGATTTGACTGCAGTACCAAATTTCATATTCCAGGATCTAGATGCTTGTTTTAATCCATAAATGGATCTATTCAGCCTGCAAACTTTTTGCTCCTGACCTCGTTCTATGAACCCTTCTAGTTGGACCATGTAGATGTTCTCTTCAAGATTGCCATTTAAGAAGGCAGTCTTGACATCCATTTGCCAAATTTCATAATTATAAAAAGTGGTAATGGATAAGAGTATCCTTATTGATTTTATCATAGCAACACGTGAGAAGGTTTCTTCATAATCTACCCCTTCTACCTGGGTATAACCTTTTGCTATTAATCGGGCTTTATAGGTCTGTACCTTTCCCATATGCTCTCTTTTACGTTTGTAAATCCATTTACAATCGATAGGCCTTACCTTATCAGGTTGATCTACAAGTTCCTAGACTGAATTGAAGTACATAGACTACATTTCGAGGTCCATGGCTTTGATCCACTGATCTCGATCAACATCATTCACTGACTGTTTATAGGTCAATGGATCCTCTAAGCCATCATCAGTTATGATGACTTCGGTTTCAGCTAAACCTAAATAGATGTCGAGGCTCTCTCAACTCTTGAGATGGAAGTGACGGACTAGATGTGCTTGGTCCATCAATAACTCTTGTTGATTGGCCAACTTGATCAACAACTTTCATTGATCTATCTATAGAATCTTTTGAAATCTCTTCCAATACTAGTTTACTACATGGTTTATGATCACGTATGTGGTCTTTCTCTAGGAATGTGGCATTTGTCGATACAATTACCTTTTCATCTTGAGGATCATAAAATAGACCACCTCTCGTTTCTTTAGGGTATCCTATAAATAGGCAAAATTTTGAACGACGTTCCAATTTTTTAGGATTTTGCACCAACACGTGTGCTGGCCAACCCCAGATCCAGAAGTGATGTAAACTAGCTTTATGCCCTGTCCATAACTCATAGGGTGTTTCTGAAACGCTCTTAGAGGAAACATTATTCAAAATATAAACCGTAGTCTCCATTGCGAATCCCCAAAACGAGTTAGGCTACGATGCTTAACTCATCATCGAACGAACCATGTCTAATAAGGTTCTATTTCTCCTTTCAGATACTCCGTTCTGCCGTGGCGTATTAGGTGCGGAGAGTTGAGACTTAATTCCATGTTCTATCATATAGTCCTTGAATTTTAAGTCCATACAATCTCTACCTTGATCAGATCGAAGTGTTTTAATAGCTTACCTAATTAGTTATCAACCTCAGTCTTAAATTCCTTGAACTTTTCAAGGGTTTCAAATTTATGATGCATTAGGTAAATGTAACCATACCTTGAATAATCATCAATAAAGTTGATGAAATATTCATACCCTCCTTGAGCCCTTACATTCATTGGTCCACAAAAGTCCGAATGCACGAGTTCTAAGGGTTCTATGGCTCGAAGACCTTTTCCAGTAAAAGATCTCCTTGTCATTTTACCCTCGAGACAAGACTCACATGGTGCTAGAAAGTCATCTTCGTACTTGTTTAGAAGTCCACTCTTGACCAATCTCTCAATCCTATTGAGATTAATGTGGCTAAGTCATAAGTGCCAAAGATAGGTACTTTGAGAAACGCGTCGTCGTTTTGTTTGAGTTTCGGTTGTTTTAAATATTTCAGTATTGTAAATAGCCTTAACTCTTGTTAGTTTTCACTTAAATAAATTATTATTTAAGTTTGCAGAACAAATTTGTACACTTCTTTTATTAATGAAAGCTTCATTAATTTCAAAAGAAACTTTGTACATATGTTCAATCAAACAAGAAATAGATATTAAATTCCTCTTGCAAGAGGGTACATATAGAACATTTTCTAAGTATATGTATCTATTTCCAAAAAATAACTTTACATCTCCCACTGCCAAAGCTGAGATGAGCTCTCCTGATCCAACCCGAAAAGTTATCTCACCATCTTCTAGTTGTTTCCAGGAACTAGTTTCCTGAAAAGAAGGACAAACATGATTAGTGACCCCTAAATCCAGTATCCAAGTAGAATCATTATTCTCCACTATGCACGTTTCTAGAACCATTAAATCATATTTACCTTGATTCTCTTTTCCAGCCTTCTTATCGACAAGGTACTTCGGGCAGTTCCTTTTCCAGTGCCCATCATCGTTGTAGTAGAAACATTTTCCTTTCTCTACAATGGACTTTTTGCCTTTTGCAGTAGTAGTAGGAGGTGTTTTCCCTTTCCCTTTTCCTTTCTTCTTCTGAATACCTTTATTCTTTGGGACAGATTTATTTCTAGAGGTAGATCCCTTTTGGAATCTCCTTTTTAGGTAGTAGCAATATTTGCCTTTGCCTCAGAACCCTTATTTTTCAATAAGGACTGGTAAATCTGTAACTCATTGAGAAGAGTGGTAAGATTATAATCTATTTTGTTCATCATTGCGTTAATTTTGAACTGGAAAAAACTCTTCAAAAGAGACTCCATGATGAATCCTACTTGGCTCTTCTCGTTCATGATAGTCCCGTTTACTTCCGTGATGTTGAAGTGGACCATCATGTCCAGAACATGTTCCCTAACATTCGTTCTTTCTTTCATCCGGCAATTGTAAACATATTTGATTGCATCATGCATAGCCGATTAGGACGGTTGTCCAAATAGGGCTTGTAGTGAGTCCATCATTTCCTTAGTGGTGACCAGTTTTTCATGCTTTTTGGATAGTATATTTGATATACTTGCCAAAATATAGACTTTGGCTTTTTCATTAGCCTTGGTCCATCTGTCATGAGCATCCCGAACAGTTCGGTTGGCGTTCTAGTCAGGGACTAGAGGACATTCCTCCGTTAAAACAAACCTCAAATCGCGATAACTAGTATAGTGTTTAAATTAGATTTCCAAGTTCCATAGTTATCGCCGTTAAATTTTTCAGAAGCTAATAGTTGAACAATAGATGTACTCATTGCTGAATAAATTGAACAAGTTTAATTAGTGAATGTACTCTAAATTTTATCCAATTTATTTAGTAAGTAATAATGTACCCATTTTCATTATCTATTTCGCAACGATACTTCAGTGAGTCAGAATGGCCCGTACCAAAGGCAGTCGACCATTTCTTCACTGAATCAAGATACTTTTGACTAAATACTAATACCAAAATAACTCTTATTCTTATAGTATTTAGTTACCGTTTCTTTGGTCAAGAACTTTACTAACACTTTGTAAGTCATGTAAGTGTATACCTTCCATTTTCGAATCACAAAGATCAGAATCAAACAAGCCCTTGAAGGAGAAATAATTGCTTGAAAACAGACCTAAGTAACGTTATCCATTTCTGGAGTTCACAGAGTTCGAATCCTATGTCACAAACCCTCCAAAAGGATAGGCGCCCATAAACGCCAAGCAGGTGCTACATAGGAATCTCACGGTGTGACCTAATGGAAGAGACTGTAGGACGTGTTGACACGCACCCTTCACCCACTTACTATGAACTACTTTCCCTGTTCACCTTGCTATTAACCCATTGATAAGCACTTGAAAAGTGTTTTCTATCCTCTCAAATTAAGTGAGTTTATATTAGATTTCACTTATTCGCTAGTGGTTTTCAGGTTAAAATGAGAAAAATTAGAAGAAAAGGCCAAAAGATCAAAGCCGAGCAAGAATACGACGAAAAAGAGAAGAAAATCACAACGTTGCCATAATTGGGGCAGCTGTGCGACACCGAGACGGTGCTGCCTCGGTGTTAAAACCCGAGAGGGTCTGCGCAAGAATCTGCCGCAGCGCCGTCTGAAAAATTTCAATAGCGCCGTGGCGCTATAGACCTTAAATGAAAAAAGTTATTTTTGGGAAGATTTTTTGGGCGGAATACTCTATAAATTTGGGGGTTTCCAGCAGCCTTAGTGACCATTCAGAGCAAGAAATTACAGACCTAAAGAGCTACAAGAAGGAGAGAATTAAGTAAGAGTTTATAAAAGAATTCAAAGAGTAAGTTAGTTGCAAGGAAGAGGAAAAGAGTTCGAGATAGTCGTGGTGCCATTCAAGTTCTAACGTGAGAGCCAAGAAGATTGTGACAATGCTACCCAATCAAGAGCCTCTTTTCAGTAGAGTTTCCCTTTCCTTATACTCTTTCTTTGTTTATTTTGCTTAAACATGTTGCTTCAAGCTATGAGTGGCTAAACTCTTTAGTTTTAGGGTTTTGATGATTTATTTATAAATTCATGTTGATATTATAGACTTTCATGGTTTTGTTGGAATGATTATGCTTTTCATTGCTATTGTGTTTAATTCTTGTGGATTGGCCATCTTCACATGTTAGGTTAGATGTATGATTGAGAGATTGTATGTTTAACTTGATCTATAATAATGAATTGTTGTTAATCTATCACGAGAGTAGTTAGGTTGACAATAAAAGTTGCTAAAGACTATTCTTAATGCCATGTAATTTGTGTTGGTTTCAAGAGATTAGTAATCAATTGAGTTGCATAAGAAAGGGTTGTTTTTTAGAGAAAATAATTTGGAATTATGTTTCTAGACTTAGGCATATGAATTACAATAAAATCCATGAAATTTATAATATTGCATGATGAAATAAACAATGATTCATTACCCTAGAACTCTCTTTGACTCTTGTGTTTCTCACTTTATTACTTTCCTCATTTGGCTTATATTTTCTATAATTAACAATATTAATTCCAATCCTCAAATAAAATTGATTGGATTCTAGAATAGCTAAGTAACATAAACCTTCACAATTGGATCTCAAGTGGAACGATATTTGGACTTCATCGTCTTATATTATAACTTGACCTGTACACTTGCGGTTAACACTAAAAGTGTGCATCACCCATGCAAACACTTTTGGAAGGGAGGTTGCCCAAATAGCAACTCGAAGCCGAACATGGGATCTCACATTGTGAACTCTTAGGGACGTGAGAGCTAATGATAACGTATCGTATACATTATTAATCTCCCACTGAAGTGTTGTAATTTTAATTGGGTATTTACTTAGTTATATTCCAGCTAAATATATACAACCTAAGTCTAGGTGAACAATCCAAGTATAACGTTTATACTGGTTTGTTTTAACCTATGATGTCTAAGTGATTTAAGCCAATTTAACTCGCCTTACACCGCTCTCGCATGCTCATAAAATCGGTTTAACTCAACTCAGATGCCAACTCGATCCCCAGGTAGGAGGTGTTTCGTAAACCGTCAACTTAAATACCTCCAGCCTTAGATAGGATTTTGTTGGGTGAGTTTTGTAAACAAAATTTTACAAGATATCGACCTAATTTTAACTATTAGAAAATAGGTTGATTTAAGTTGCACCAGTTTTACCCTAGGTGAGCATGAAATTATCTTTGTTATAGATTTTAAAATTCTAATTTATTTTATAACAATTATAAAATAAACAATTCAAAAAACCATAACATACATATACATTTCATCAATTAATACAACTAATTATATTCACACTCATGAAATTAAAATAATCATGCATACTACAAATAATAACATTTATGACATACATAAAATGCATGAAACATGCTTATCCTATGGTGGGGATTTAAATCTATGGCATACTATTTGCACAAATAAATTTAAATTAATTAAACATACATTCATAATGCATAAATAATTAAAACACACTAAATTGGACCAGCTTTGGCATTCTTTGCAAGCAAAAAACTAAATTATTACAATAATAATTTAAAAAACTGCTCAAACAAGTCCTGAACACTTCGAACCAGCTTGAACCAGCTTGAAACACCTCGCAAACGGGCTGAGCCGGCTTAAAAAGGGTTGAACCGGTCCAAAAAACGATTGAATCGGTTAAACTTTGACGAAACTGGTCAAAGGTTGACGGTCAACTTCACCATCTTCTTCCTCCCGTGTTTTCAACCAGAAGGAAAAAAAAGTTTTGCTCTATTTTCCTTCTTCATAAGCACTTCTCGGTCTTCTTCGAAATTTGGCAAAAAAACAACTCGAAAGATTCCGAAAAAATTACAGACTCTTCTCAACTCATTAACGAGCAAAACACCCAGATTAATTACAATAATTGACCACAAATTGAAGGGACAAAAAATGCCAAAACCAGAAAAATCGATTTAGCTCCCATAATCATTCATCTCATGAATTAAGCCCCACCAAAGCAAATTGAGTGAAATCAATTAGTTTTAAAATTGAATTTTGAAGATTGGATTTTTTCACTAACTAAGCTAGGAGCTTGGTTGTCTTCTTCACAATTAAACAACAAATTAACCATTTTGTGTTGTCAAATTTTGATGCAATTGGATTGCATGTTATTCTTTAATAAATAGAGATGATTTTGGCATAAAAATGGTTAAGAATTTTGTAAAATTAAGGGTTAGTTTTGCAAAATTCCATCCATTGTTTATCTTCTTCCCAACCTTCATTCCTTCTCAAATTCACCACAAATTTTGGATCCCACCATCCAATCTAAGCCTAGAGAATAGTAGAGAAGACTCTTGTGGTGGTTTACAACCAAGTGGTGTTGAAATTCATCAAGAATTGCAGGAGAATTTGAAG
The DNA here is from genome assembly GCA_031780015.1 of Citrullus colocynthis. Classification (NCBI taxonomy): domain Eukaryota; kingdom Viridiplantae; phylum Streptophyta; class Magnoliopsida; order Cucurbitales; family Cucurbitaceae; genus Citrullus; species Citrullus colocynthis. The sequence goes on along the minus strand of QLSR01000069.1, from coordinate 1,792,129 downwards.
CTTCAAGGGTAAGTGTTCTTGAAGTTTTTTCTTTTTTAATTGCATGTTTAATCCTCTAAATTGAGCATCTTAGAGTGAAAATTGATCAAATTAATTTCCGCTGCATGCTCATTTATCCATCAGTAATGACTATGTGTTGAGATTAATCTTTGATTTGATGCGTTTAGACTGTACAATAATTACAATATTTGTTGTTTTCTGAAATAACTACAAAGAACATTTTTGTACAAGAAAAAATTGATGGATGAACATGTGCGATGGCAATCTGGAATGAATGATGGATGAAGTTAGTCAAGTATAAACAAGTCTAGATAGTAGGTATAAAATGAATGGAACTATGAAAAAGGGCAAGTTAAGATAAGTAACTAGCATTTTCCTAAGCGATAAGTGATTTTTCATGCTTACAAGCTCAAGGTTGAGAACGCATCTCTCGATACTTCGATGCCACATTAATCTTATTTCTAAGACGCATGGTGAGCTCTTCAGGCAAAAGAAAAACTTTACCTCTAAAGCCTACTCTTTTCTGGTTAAATGTTGGAAATTACTCACCAACTCTCTTAAGCAGATGAATATACTCACTTAGACCTATTTGTTCGATAGATTCAAGCAAGTTTGAAGTACCCATTTAATCAAGATGAAAGCAACTTAATCACATTTGGAAATACTAAACTCATGAAACATTCAACATTCATGGTGTAAGATATTACGAATGAGAATAAATGGAAGTTTAATGTCAATCGAATTTGTATTAAGTAGATAATCCAATCTCTCGAAAGTTATTAACAAAATTCAAGTAAGAAAGGTGTTCATAATGAAAGAAAGAAAAGGGAACTCGTCAAGCCGCCAATGGCAATGTCTTGCTTCTTGAAGGCTTGAGATGGTGGCTATCTGATACATTATTTAGATTCTCACTTTCTGAGAGGCGACTCTGAACACTCTTAGAATCTTCCATAAAAGAGCTCGAAATGGAGGATGACTATGAAGGTTAAGTGAGAATTTGCACAGAGCTTTCACCATTGAGTATTTTCTCTCCGCTTGAACATGAAGTGCAATGAGTTATTTATAGGCGTCGAAAAAGGCGATATCATGATGACCTGACACCTTTACATTTAATTCCATGCCCTGTTGTGTCGACTTCTTCGCGTATTCAGTTCATTGGATTTGTCATGATCTGGTAAAATCAGTTGTCCACTTGCATGTTGACATGACAGTTGCCGGCTAAGCACTTGTATTATTTATCTTTTGGACGTGTGACGTCCCAAATTTTTGGGTAATTTTTTTTAATTATCTTGAATTATTTGGTTAGTTGTTTGAATTTTGAGGTTTAATTGGATTATGTTGAGAAAATAATTCAATTTAAAGTAATCGTGATAAAAAATTTGGATTTAATTCAATTAGTGGAAAATTGAATTTATTTAGGGAGATTTAAAAGTTGGATTTTACATGCAAATTTGGAATGGAGTGAGATTTAAGAACTTGGTTAATTTAAGAAAATATGAGGATAAGGTGGAATTGAATTTAAGTTGGGGAATTGATTTGTTAGGAGATATTTTGGTTAAATAAATAATTAAGTGGTAATTGGAAAAGATTTGATTTGATGGGTTGAGGAATATTAAATTAAATAAGTTGTATATATTTTGGGAAAAGGAAAAGAAAAGGAAATTTTAAATATATATACATACATATATATATATATATATATATATATATATATATATATATATATATTTAGGGTTTTGGAAAAGGAAAAGGAAAAGGAAAGAGAATTTAAGGAAGTATATATATATATATTTAAGCCAATTTTGGATTCCATTGGCTTTTAATCTGCAAGCCACCTCCCAACTGCTCTCTCCGTTCAGGTTCGCCGGCATCATCCCTTTTCGTGGGATGTGTGGGATTTCAAGATTTGGTTAGACCATGACGGTTTTGGTAAGTATAGTTGATTTTCTTGTAATTTCGTGAATATCCATTGGTGTTTGTTTTAATTATTGTTACCCATTGGGTTTGGGTTTTAGATTGAAGCTTCGAAGAATTTTGAAATCAAGCTGTCTAAGCAGGTTAAAAGGTCCATTTTGGTTGGACCCATTGTTTGAAGTATGGAGGATGACTGAGACTGTTGCACTTTGGATTCATTTTCGAAAGGGCTTTGGAGAAGGTCGAGATTGGAGGAGCTAGTGGTTGGGAATCTGGAATTAGGTGTTTTGGTTGGCTTTGGCTTTGGTCGTTTTTAGGCGTATCCTCGGGTAAAGGACTTACCACTAAGTCTATGTTGATGCTCATGGTTATTTATTGACTGAATTATGGTTATTGTATGGACCGGATTATTGCATTGGCTGGTTATGATTATTGTCTTCACTGGTATGATGGTTAATTAACTTATTACTATGGACTGGAAACTCTGGTTGATTATGATAGTGATGTTGATTATGTTCGTGATGACTGCTATGTCACGGTGATTGTTATCCTATTTATCATGCCCTGTACTCCTATTGACGTGTGCCTTTGGGTACACTGATTATGATTATGATTACGATAGGTGTCCCTCGAGATCACCACCTATGTTTATGTTTATGACTGTGACTTTCAGGATCCCTATGTGCCTTCGGGTTCGCTACTTATGCCTATGCCTATGCCTATGTCTATGCTTATGTTGGGTACACGGGTGCACATGATAAAAGGATAACAATCTCACCTAGTAGACCCAGTAGTGGGTCACTTACTGAGTATTTTGTACTCATTCTTTTTATATTATATTTTTTAGGTAAAGGAAAGGACACTTCGATGAATGATGAAAGAAAACCTTGATCTTGCCATTGGGACTAGTCAGATGCTTCCGCACAAAAGATTTCATGTCTTCATCTTTAAGAATTTTGGTTATGTCATTTGGATTAAGAACTTTTTTTTTCTTTTAAAATTCTCACGGTCATATGATTTATGTGACTTTCCTGTTTTATTAAAATTGTATAAGGGGTACCCCGGTCAAAGATTTTCAGTTATTTGAATTTTGCAAAAGATATTATTTTAATCAAAAGTTATTTTGATTTTTTTGTAAAATTATGAAAAGAAGTCGTTTTAAATATATGCATGCATATAGTGACAATCAAGTTCAAGTCCTAGGAAGTCGGGTCGTTACAGGACGCATGGTTCTTGATGCGTTGGTCTTTTCTGGCAGCATCCTTTCCTTTATATTTTGGCTCCTTTTGGTTCTATCATGCATTCAAAAAGGTATAATTTCATAATTTCTAGAATAGATTCTTTAATAAGCATAGTGAACGTAGAGTTGTTCATATCATGCAAATCAAGTGCTAAAATCATGCATTTATTATTAATTCTACCCTAATTACTCCAAATAATAAATATAATAAATTGTATTTCTACAAGTTATCAGCTGCCATTGTAGCAAAATCACCCTCATAGGTGGAGTCTACGTCTAAGGCGGCATTAGTACATTACGGGTTCGCCTTCTCATTCCAATTCCTTGTTCTTCTGACCCCGAGGGATCTTGGGGTTGTGGAGGTGATAGCTCCTAAAAGAGCTATCCTTCCTGGCTTTATTTGGACTCGTTTTGTAATTTTACCGTGTTATTCCTTGAATTTTTTAGGTTTGAGCATTAAGGTAGTAAAACGAACCATCGATGTTAATGTGATACCCAAAACCCTAAACTAACTTTTAGCAAAAGTTGAAATGAGAATTGTGGAGTTGGGAAGAAATGAGAAAACTTCTATGTGAAAAGTTGACCTAATTTGGGCTTGTGGAGTTCAATTTTTTTTTTTTTTTTTGAGGTTATATCGAATACTAGGCGTTGAGCATAACTTGGGGAAGAAAAAGTGTTTGTCCAAGTTTGTGTTTTGAAAAGAGAATTGGTCAAAGAAGTAATTTGGGAGAACACTACGCTATGAGATTTTTAGAGTATTGGACTATGCTTTGAGAATGAGAGTAAACTATGCTTTGAAAGTACAAACTATGAGGTGAACTCCATCCAAGGTGAACTTGGAGTTGAACTCATAAGCTTAAAAAGTGAGAAAATTGACTAAGTGTTGGAAGAGGAAGTTGGAAGCATAGGACTAAATATGAGAAGTTCAGCTCATCAACTCTAGAATCAAGATTGAATGCATGACTCTGGAGGAAAAATCAAGAGGTTGACACCTAGGAGGGGGATTATGGATGCACGGTCCATGTTTCGGGAAGCTTTTGGTTACGTGTTGGACAACTTATGATAGTTTAAAAGTAACATTTAGGCCAAAAGGTGGAAATTAGACGCATAGCTTGTAAGATAGTAAGCTTTCAGCAAAGTGTGAGCAACTTATCTTAGTTATAGGAAAAATACTTAGGCCAAGATGTAATCATAGAAATGTTGGAAGCATGGTTTGGTTAACAAGGAAAATTAAGTACAAGAGGTGTTGGACATATACCCTAACCTAGATGAAATTTTAGCTAAGTGTTGGATAAAAGGTAACATTGGACGTATACCTCAAAAGGGGACAAGTTGGACGCATAGAGGAACAAGTTGGATGCATGGATGGGTAAAACCGAGCCTAGATGGACGAATAAAAAGTCTTGAAAAGGCTAAAGTATGCGTCAAAATGGGTGAAATACAAGGAGAAGGTAGCTAATTCCGAGGTGAATACTTCAAGAGGAGAAGTGTTAGCATAGCGTAATTTTGACTAAGTGTCAAAGTAGGAGGTGTTGTGCTAAGAGGTGAGTTTCACAAAGGTTGGACACTTAGACAAATTTGAAGAAGGAGTCGGCAGCATGCATGTGTTGGTCATGCATGGAGAAGACACTTAGGAGTTTAAGTGTTTAACTTAGGGAAAAGACTGGATGACGAGGACAGGTTTCCTAAGCTTATAAATAGGCCTTGAGGCCATAGAAATTCACACACAAAAATTTCAAACGAAGGCACATAGAGAAAAGAAAGAGTTTTGCTCAGGGAAAAAGAAAAAGGTCTCCAGGCGTCCAATAAGAGCTATCAGCGTCTTACTAAGGAAGTCTAGGCATCCACAACTCAATCCAGGCGTCCAACATGGTGAACCAGGCATTCAAGCATTGTTCCAAGTGTCCAAAAGGTGATTTTGGCGTTTAACTTGCTATTTAAAGGCCTGTTACTGTCTCTTTTGTACCATAAACTTAGCTATGTGCTCAATAGTAAAGGCAAGCTAAGTTTTGGAAGGGTAAAGAGTTCGGGACAAAGTTAAAAGAAGTTGAAGGCCAAAATCCTTATCTATTGTGACTGGTTTCTCTTTTAAGAGTTAATGTTATTTCTTTACATGTTAGTGTTGTTTTTGTGGTAAGGAAAAGGGAACACTGCACAGGATGGTCAGAGGATCTTTGGATCTAATTTCTAATCCTGTGACAGAACTACACACAGGATGGTCGGGGGATCTTAGGACTACAATCCAAGTCTGTGGCAACTTCTCACGGGATGGTCAGAAAGTTGCAGTGACTTAGAATTTGAGCCTATGAGAAGAACCTTCCCTATAAGTTTGAACTTACCGGGAAGGAATTAGCGCTCTGTCACTTTTCCCTTAAAGTTTTGATCAACACTTTATGGGAAAGCGATAGAGAGCTAATTTGTCATACCCCTTCCAAGTTTACCTACATATCCTGAAAGGAGATGTGAGGACAGTATACATCACCCCTCTTGTGATGCATACTATCCGTCCCTTCACACACATTCTGAAACATATTAAACATCACCAACAAGAGTATATATATGCAGTTCTTCAGACAATGATTCTAATTCAGAATCTATATTTACAGTAAACCTTCTAGCAACAAAGGAATGAGTAGCACCAGGATCTATCAAAACATGAGCAGAAGTATGACAAATAGGAATTGTACCAGTAACCATATTAGGAGTCTCGTTAGCTTCTTGTTGAGTCATAGCAAAGGCTTTCCCTTGTTGTTTAGGTCGACCTGTAGTTCCCTTTTGTCTTGATCCGCTAGTTCCTTCATCAACAATTCCTGCAGGTCTTTGTGGTTGATTAGCAGTAATAGAACCCGTTCTCTGTTAAGCTTTGACTTCTTGCATCAACTGGGGGCATTCTCGTTTATAGTGACCCCCTTGTCCACAATGATAACAGACATTGCTCTTACATTGTCCCAATGGTGTTTTCCGCAGGTAGGACATAACGGTTTCCTCATGGAACTAGCTGTGGACTCACCTGGTTGTCCACTTTGAGAGCCCTCCACTGAGTGAGCTGGTCCACTAAAATTCCTCGGTCCTTGTCTCCGTGCACCTCCTCCATTACCACCCTTGGAAATACTTTTACCTTGCTCATTCGGTCTGGCTTTTAAATTTCTTCCACCAATTACGCCTGGTACAAATCTCCTACCAGACTGTCCCTGAGTAGGGTTGAAGGAAGGACTTGCACGTCCACCTCTTGCTGACTCACGTTCCATTCTCTTTTCCATTAAACTCCTTTCAACTAGCATAGCTGCCTATACGAGTTTGGAGAAATCTGTCCATTCAGCACTATCAGTTACAGGAGTACGTATCTCTTCTCGTAACCCTTCTTCGAACCTCTTGCATCTAATCTGCAACAATTGTCATGGCATATTTAGATAACTCTGTATACTTCTCGTATTCTGCCACAGACATGGATCCTTGCATCAACCTCAAAAACTCATTCCGTTTGGCATCTTGGAATGACCTTGGACAATATCTCTCTTGGAATGCCTTTTTAAACTCATTCCAGTCTATTCCTTCCATGTCTCCTTTTTTGCTTTCTACCATCTTCCACCAATCTTCTGCCCCTTTTTGGAGCAAAAATACTGCTAACTCCACCTTCCTATCATCAGGGCACCGCATTACACGATAACATTTCTCCAGTGAATTTAACCATGACTCTGCTTCAGCAAGGTCTACTGTGCCTTCAAAAGTAGTAGCACCTAAGGCCTTCAATCTTTCAATACTATACATCTTTTCAGGATCTGATTGTATTGATCTTATGCCTGCAGCTAATCTTTCTGCAATTCTGGTAAATATCTGTTCTTCAACATTAACTTCAACTCGAGGATGACTAGATTCACCCTCTGATATATTCCCTCGATCTCTAGTAGCCTGAGGAGTTCCGGTTGCTGATTGCCTTACTCGCCCTGCTTCGAGGTGGCATGTTTTCCTATATGATAACACCATGTTATTATTGGTTAAACATTTACATGATCCTATACTATAATGCATAGTCCTATTCCCAAGACTCTTTCGCTCTGATACCAACTTGTCACACCTAGTCCCAAGTTTACCTACATATCCTGAAAGGAGATGTGAGGACAATATACATCACCCCTCTTGTGACGCATACTATCCGTCCCTTCACACACATTCTGAAACATATTAAACATCACATATGGAAAAGTATATATAAGCCAAAACGATATTCTCTCAACTCTTTTACATGTCCTTACACAACCCATAGTTCAATCCTTACTAATTGTACATACATACATGCCACCTAATAAAGGTTTAACATACAACTGACACTTCAACAAGTCAAATTATTCAGAGTCTCGAAGCTTAAGCAGGGCGTGTGGGAAAAGGCAAAGCACCAAAAACGTCCTTGCTACCTGGAGGGGAAATAAAACATTGAAAACATGAGCTAAAGGCCCAGTGACAATTTTAACAAACCATTTTAGTTCGGAAATCATCAGTAGTAAAACTATGCTCAACATTAAACATAAAACATGTAATCACTTCAAATACATTAGTTATAATAAACTTAATTGCCCTTATCACCTCTTACATGATTTTCAGTAAATTATAAGAAAACAGTTTAAGTGCAGTACTTTTCCCTTAGTTGAAGTGGAGCAAAACTCAACACCCCAACGTCGAAAGCATGTAAGGCTCGATGCAGAGCAAGACTCAACGAACCAACATATAACCTCTATGTGCACATAGGAATATGGCGGGTTGCCCATGTACCTTCTCATGTCTTTGAGTACTGGGTCCTGGGGGAACTCACATGCCTTTTTAGCATTGAATCTCCTCTAAAACATTACACAGGCGGGTTGCCCAAGTACTAGGTCTCGGGGAAACTCACATGCCTTATAAGCATTGAGCCTCCTTTAAAACATTTTCCTTTTTAGAAACAACATTTCATACAAACCGTTCGTATACAAATCGTTCATAAGAATACAGGGCAATTATTAGATCAATAACATCTCATCAACATGCTTTTCAATAGCTTTAAGAACATAACGTTTGTCTCATAAAGCATTTAATTAGAAATTCACATTTCATTGGAAAACCGAATTATTATGTTCAACAAAATCATTTAAAGTAAAAGAAATGTCACTCATAACTCTTCCTAGGCCTTGAATGGATTATAAGCCTCTCCTATCTCTTCTTGGCCTGAAACAAAGATTTTCCCTTGTTATACTTCTTTTCCATTCATAAGAACATAAACAACAACTTATCATATGCTCAATGTTTATAGCACATCATGCGGTTAAGTTTTCATTAGTTTATTCTCAAGCCTTAACTCTAAATCTATAACTACAAGTTATCCCTTACCCTTCTGCTATACCTTGATTTCCAAGAACACTTTACGTACAGCTCACTTGTTGTTATATCAACACTTGAGCCTTAGTTTCTCCTTAATAAAGCTGACTGTTACAGCTTGATGTCTCTACTTAATCCCTGCTAAAAACGCATTTCCAGCCCATATTAAGACTTCTTCTTTTCTATGAACTTGTAAAGAATTAAGTTCCACAGCTTACCTCAAAATTTCAGGGCTTAACTCTTTTTCGTTCTCCAGTTATGCCAAAATTACTCTGCGTTGCTCCGGATTGCATAGCAGTTCTGTAGTTACGGCTTTTACCTAAAGATTCATGTGATAAACTTTGGTTTCAGCTTAACCATCCTTCATAAGACTTGTTAGGAATTATGTTAACTTACGAACCTCAAAATTTCAGCCCCAAACTCGGCTTCCTTGTGTCGTTCTACTCCAAACAACAACCACTGTTCAGTCTGTGCGTCTATGATCAGTCCTCTGTTCTAACTCGGATTTGAGCACCAAAACAGGTAGAATTTCACCCAAAAACTATAAGAACACCTTCCTCTTCCTTCTCTGGTGGTTTCTCTGAAAGATGGAACTGACTTAAGTTCTCGAAATGTCTGAAAATAATTAAATTCACCTATATATATACTGCTGACTTATCCCTCACAAGTACCAAGATGATAATGCCGACTTACCCCTCACCGTAGGTTGGCGCTGGTCTTTCCTTCGACGCAAGGCACTCATGTCTATGTTCTCCTCCAGCGTCTTCAGCAACTAACCATTCCCAACGCATGGTGTTCTCGGCGCCTCTTACTTTCGACACATACAATATAGTCACTCACATCACTAGCTTCATCGCGTCAAGACCATTCTGTCTTGGACGCAATGTGACTTCAGCGCATGGCTATCTTCGACGCATGGTAACCTCAACACATGGCTGTCTTCGGCGCATGGTGACTTCAACGCATGGTTCAATCATATTTCTTTCCCCGCCAATGATCACTTTTCCTTCGATGTGTCGACTACCTCATCTCACAACCTTTTTTGATTCAATCAACAACGCATGGTTCCTCAAATAATTCAGCTTCCCGCTACTTTCACCAATGCATGATCTTGGCCACCACTTAATTTAAATTTTACTCTACTTCTTGGCTACTTCTCCACTAGCAACACATAACCTCAATCACATTGCTCTCCTTAACACTTGGTTTTACAAATCGGTGCTTACAATTCCTTACCCCCTTTTTAAGAATTTCGTCCTTGAAATTCAACTAAGGTCACTGTAAGAAAAGGTGAGGATACTTAACTTTCATTTGATCCTCAGTTTCCCATGTTGCTTCTTCTATTTGATGATTTCTCCATAGAACCTTAACAAGCGGTATAATTTTTGTTCTCAATACTTGTTCCTTGCGGTCAAGAATTTGCACAGGTTCTTCTTCATTAGATAAATCTTCATTTATTTGGATAGGTTGAGCCTTTAAAACATGAGTGGGGTCCGGAATATATTTCCTCAATAAGGAAACATGAAACACATCATGTACCTTAGACAATTCCATAAGTAATGTTAACCGGTAGGCTGAGGATCCTATGCGTTCCAAGATTTCATAAGGTCCAATATATCTTGGACTCAATTTTCCTTTTCTTCCAAATCTCAACATTCCTTTCCAAGGGGATAGTTTCAAGAAAACTTTGTCACCAACTTCAAATTCTAAATCTCTGCGTCTCTTATCAACATAACTCTTCTGTCGATCTTAAGCAGTTTTTAATCTTTCTTTGATGAATTTCACGTTCTCAGATGTAGTTTGGACTAATTCTGGTCCTATCAATTTCTGCTCTCCTACTTCACCCCAACATGTGGGAGTTCTGCATCGCCTGCCATACAATGCCTCATAAGGTGCCATTCCAATACTAGAATGGTAGCTATTATTATATGCAAATTCCATTAAAGATAGCTGAGTATCCCAGCTTCTTTTAAATTGCAATGCACAGGCACGCAACATATCCTCTAAAGTTTGAATTTTGAGGTAAGCTGTGGAACTTAATTCTTTACAAGTTCATAGAAGAGAAGAAGTCTTAATATGGGCTGGAAATGTGTTTTTAGCAGGGATTAAGTAGAGACATCAAGCTGTAACAATCAGCTTTGTTAAGGAGAAACTAAGGCTTTAAGTGTTGATATAACAGCAAGTGAGCTGCACGTAAGGTGTTCTTGGAAATCAAGGTATAGCAGAAGGGTAAGGGATAACTTGTAGTTATAGCTTTAGAGTTAGGGCTTGAGAATAAACTAATGAAAGCTTAACCGCATGATGTGCTATAAACATTGAGCATATGATAAGTTGTTGTTTATGTTCTTGTGAATGGAAAAGAAGTATAACAAGGGAAAATCTTTGTTTCAAGCCAAGAAGAGATAGGAGAGGCTTATAATCCATTCAAGGCCTAGGAAGAGTTGTGAGTGACATTTCTTTTACTTTAAAATGATTTTATTGAACATAATAATTCGGTTTTCCAATGAAATGTGAATTTCTAATTAAATGCTTTATGAGACAAACGTTATGTTCTTAAAGCTATTGAAAAGCATATTGATGAGATGTTATTGATCTAATAATTGCCCTGTATTCTTATGAACGATTTGTATACGAACGGTTTGTATGAAATGTTGTTTCTAAAAAGGAAAATGTTTTAAAGGAGGCTCGATGCTAATAAGGCATGTGAGTTTCCCCGAGACCTAGTACTTGGGCAACCCGCCTCTAATGTTTTAGAGGAGATTCAATGCTAAAAAGGCATGTGAGTTTCCCCAGGACCCAGTACTCAAAGACATGAGAAGGTACATGGGCAGCCCGCCATATTCCTATGTGCACATAGAGGTTATATGCTGGTGCGTTGAGTCTTGCTCCGCATCGAGCCTTACATGCTTTTGACGTTGGGGTGTTGAGTTTTGCTCCACTTCAACTAAGGGAAAAGTACTGCACTTAAACTGTTTTCTTATGATTTACTGAAAATCATGTAAGAGGTGATAAGGGCAATTAAGTTTATTATAACTAATGTATTTGAAGTGATTACGTGTTTTATGTTTAATGTTGAGCATAGTTTTACTACTGATGATTTCCGAACTAAAATGGTTTGTTAAAATTGTCACTCACTGGGCCTTTCATGTTTTCAATGATTTCTTTCCCCTCCAGGTAGCAAGGACGTTTTTGGTGCTTTGCCTTCTCCCACACGCCCTGCTTAAGCTTCGAGACTCTGAAACATTCGACTTGTTGAAGTGTCAGTTGTATGTTAAACCTTTATTAGGTGGCATGTAGATATGTATGTACAATTACTAAGGATTGAACTATGGGTTGTGTAAGGACGTGTAAAAGAGTTGAGAGAATTTTGTTTTGGCTTATATATACTTTTCCATATGTGATGTTTAATATGTTTTAGAATGTGTGTGAAGGGACGGATAGTATGCGTCACAAGGGGGTGATGTATACTGTCCTGACATCTTCTTTCAAGATATGTAGGTAAACTTGGGAGGGGGTGTGACATAATTCCTTCCTGATAAGTTTGAATAGAAAAAGCCAAAAATACCCCTACATATCTATTTGATTCACTTTGCACTCTATTCATTCTTCACGTAACTTGGGGCTTCATTTCTTCTCATCTTCTTCATGGTAGTTTCTTCCTCCTTCAACACTAATTTGTTCCTCTTTCGACACCCATTTTTTCGCTTCTTCTCACTTCTTCAACCCAATTTCTTCTTCTCCCACACATTTTGACTCCCACAAAAAATACCCACTAGAAAAACATGGTCACGTTTCTTTCTTTTCCTCCTTTTGTTTCTTCCTCTTGCTTGTCTGATTTCGACACATCATTAGAATAGTTTGTTGCATACCACTTTGTGCATTTGAAAAAATGTCTGACAAATACTATTTTAGATTTCAGTTGCCATGTGATTACTTTCTACTATATGCCACATATAAGTTACTAAGATCGTCATCCGACTACTATCTGATTGACATCTGATTATCTTCTAGTTTTTTTTTTGTTTTCAATAAGTTAGTAGTCATCTGATTGCCGTTGATTTCCATATGATTACCTTATATCGTGCTTTGTGATATTACAGTTTGATTCTTTGATTACCATCCAATTATCTTCTTGTTTCGTCAACTAGTTCATAGTTTCTATCAATCAAATTTGAGAAAACTATCATATGGTAATCAAATGTCTGGCAATCAAAATTGTGATATAGACATTCAATTTTCTGAATTATTTAGCAGTTTTTGGTAATCATTTGATTGTCTTCTAATTACCATTTGATTACCTTATAAATTTCCTCAATTATTTAGTATTTTATGTTAGCCACATGATTGTCTTCTAATTGTCTTTTGATTACCTTATGTATTTTCTTAATTATTTAGCCTTCTGATAGTCATTTAATGGTCTTCTAAATTTTATTTGATTACCTTATATTTCTTTTATCTTATTTAGTAGTTTTGATAGTCATTTGATTGTCTTTTTAATTATTTTTTACATTATATTTTTGCAAAAAATAGGAAGAATAAGGAAGATAAAAAAAGCAAAAAATGACCAACAAAATTTGAGAAAGGAGAATGTTGTAAAAAAAGGCAAAATAGAAGAACCAAAAACAATGAAAGCATTGAAGTAGTATATTGCATTTGATTGCATGTTGATTACTATTATATTGCATATTGATTCAATCATTTGATATACTTTAACAGGAAATTCAATCACATGGGATCAAAGTTCATTATTATTCTAAAATTGAAATAATTGAAACCCTAATTAAGAACCTAACACCGACACAAATCGAAATTTAAAAGAGGCCCATTTGGATCTTTTATATACTTTGGACTTGATAAATTTCAAGGGCAATTGTTGGTTCATCTCATATCAAGGTTGTCTAAAAAAGATAGCACACAATTGATGTTTCATTTAGAAGTGTTCAAAGTTCAATTTTCTGTGAAAGAATTTTCTTTGATAACCGGTCTTAAGTGTAGTCCATTCCCGAAATCCTTAGAAATGTCAAATAAAAAAGATAAATCACATTTTCTAAGAGATTATATTTTCAAGAACCTAGGTTCAATTGGGAGAAATAACATAGAAGCTTTTGTTAAAGTGAGTCGTTTAGATGATGAGTCTTTTGTTAAAGTGAGTCGTTTAGATGATGAGTTAATGGTTAAGCTTGCAAACTTATACATCTTAGAATGTTATCTTCATTGCAAACAAATGCATAATAAGGTTGAATGGAAAGATGTTCAGATGATGGAGGATGAGAAAACTTTAAATAACATTCCTTGGGGTAGGTTGGTTTTTAATTTGACTGTGGAATACATTCAAAGGGCTGCACAATGTAAAAGCTTAAACTTTACATTACAAGGTTTCCCACAAGTTTTAATGTGTTGGGCATATGAAATCATCCCAAGACTCTCTGAACAAAGTGTTGGGTTTGTAACCCAAATTAATGAAAAATACCCAAAGATCTTCAAAGAAATCAATGTAAGTTTATCAACTATAGATTACTGTCTGATTATAAGTTTTTTAACTATTGATTACCATCTGATTATAAATTATATTCATTTGTACAGTTTACTGTTGTCCCTTTGAATCCATCAAATTTCAAATTACATTCAAATTACTATCAATATTTTGTGAATGAACCATTGGACGTAATTGAAGAAAGATGACAATATAAAAAGACAATAAATGTGGATGATGATGATGAAGAAGACTTGAATGAACAATCAAAGGAGAGGTTAGGGAAAGAAGTCTTTGATTGAGTTAGAAAACATGCAGCCGAAGAAAACAGGATACAAAGTGTCACACCCCCTCCCAGATTTCCTTCCTATACTAGAAGTGGGTGCGACTACACACACTCGTTTCCATAATCATTTTAAAACATGAATCAATACCAGATCAACTCTACAAAACTTCATATTAGTGAAACATCATAAGTTAAACATAATCTCTTAATTCAAATTTCTCAACTCATAATTTATCATAACAGGTATTTGTTCAACACACAGTACAAAACCCATTCTTATTATACCACAAGGATCATGTATGAAAAAAACATGTACATAATCTAAGTATTTACAACTATCCCAGAGAACTAATACAGAGTAAGCCCAGACGAGGATCTTCTGTAGGCTAGGCGTCCCAGACACGCTCGCTACCTGAAACGAACAACAATAAACAAGAAAGCGTGAGCCTAAAGCCCAGTGAGTGACTAAGTTATCCAATTATAATTAAATCCTTGAATTAATACTGATCATAATAACTACTATGTATTTCATAAGTACAGATTCCTAGTCACCCATGTCATTAAACGAATATAATACAAATATCTTTCCAAGAGGTAGTGGAGCAAAGCTCAACGCACTTAACCTCATGAACCAATTCTCATTATTCGTACATTCACACGCCTTCACATTTTGTCCCTCGGCGTTTCTACTCTCAAGTGCTTTCTCATGTTGTCCTTCAGCACTTAATTCTATATCAATCCACTGCTCAAGTGCCTTCACTCGTGGTCCCTCAGCACTGAGCAATCATGTACTGGTTTTCCATATGCCTTCTCACAAGGTCCTTCGAGATGGAATCCATTTCAATCAATTTCTCAAGTGCCTTCACCCATCCCTCAGCACTGTGTATCATACATCATATCCCCATAGGCGTTCACACATGGTCCCTCGGCCGTGGATTGCATTTGTATAACACGCATACAGAAGTTCATATGACATACTAGTTTTCACTTGCACAATGTTAGAAATAATCTTTGGATGAAATAGAAGGTCATTCACGATTTGTCTTAGGCCCCGAGCGGATTATATGCCTTTTCGAGCTCTTCTTGGCCTGTGAAAAAAACACGTTTCTCACGTTCGGTTTTCTTTGAATTCCCTTTTTCATAATCATTAAGTATGCATATTCATGTATCATTCTCACTTCATCACCGAGACTCTCTTTTCTAAACTTTTTATAAATAGCGATACTCTATGTCACTAGCGAGACTACCAGCGAACTCACACCACTGGATACTGCACTAGCGAAACCGGAGTGAACAGGACTAGCGAGATTACCTTAAGGAGCAATATCCGCGACACTCGTTCTGCTGCTCACTTTCCAGCTCCTTAGCGATACCACTGTCTTAACAACACCTGATACCACTGCTTCCTTCCCTCCCTTCTAACTCTTTCTTTATCCTGCTAAAAACCATATTACAGACAAAATCAAAACTTCCTTCTTCTACAATCTTGTAAAGTAGTGAGCTTTCTAACTTACCTCAAAATTTCAGACCATAACTCGTCTTCGTTTGACAACTATTCCCAAATGACTTTGCCTGCCTTGAATTGTCTAGCAATTCAACTCCGATTACTTCCTCCTAGAAATTAACACATTTTTGCTCGGATTTAGCTTAAACATCTTTCATGGAAGTTGCTAAGAATTAAATCAACTTACTAACCTCAAAATTTCAGTCCTAGCGTCAACTTCCTCAGCTCACTCTCCTTCAAATACCAATTGGTGTCTAGATTCATCAGCAATAATCAAGCTTCTGGTTCCAGCTTCAATGTCACCATGAAAATGATCTGGTTTCTACTTGAATTCGATATAAACACCTTCTTCCACCTCTCCTCGTTGTTGGTCTGCGAAATGGAGTCAATCTGAGTTCGAAAATATGTCCAAAAGGGTTTAATTATTTCGATGCACTCACTTATATATCAATATAAATCACCGACTTACCAACTTTACCATCATCTTCCTTTTTGAATTAGCCAACGCAACCTTCCTCGCATGGCTTCGGCAACGCATAGCCTCAACTTACCATGCTACTGATTGCCCAACGCCGAATAGCTGACTACTGCATGGCCCTCTCGGCCTCTCTTCTATGCACCGACGCATATTAACCTTCAACGCATAGGCCATCTCAACGCATAGCAATGCCAACTTTTAACACATAGTAGCCTTCAATGCATACTTCCACTAACGCCTATTGCACCCTCCTTCCTTCACATCTACTTCCACGCCAAGCTACCCTCTTCAACGCATGTCTACCAGCGGCAACTCTTGTCAATCTTCAAACATACTCTTAACCCATAATCATCCCGTCACATGGCCAACACTTAGCCACTTTTACTCCCACACAACTCGGTCAATTACTTTACTCAATACCCGTCCCATATTTTCTTTGTACTTACCTTCTCCCAATGACAGGTATGGGGCTTACAATTACCACCTCCTTACAAAGATTTCGTCCCCGAAATCAGCAAATAGTTAATTCCTAAACGAATAAATGTGGATATTGTTTCATCATTTGCTCCTTTGGTTCCCATGTTGCTTCTTCTATCTCATGATTTCTCCATAAAACTTTAACCAATGGAATTACTTTAGTTCTTAACACCTGTTTCTTTTCATCTAATATCTGCACAGGTTTCTCTTCATAACTCAAATCTTTCTTAAGCTCCACTAGTTGTATTTCTAACACATGATTAGGATCTTGAACATACTTCCTTAAAACTAATATATGGAATACGTTATGTATCTGGACATTTTCATTGGTAGTGCTAGTCGGTAGGCCACGAGTCCCACTCTTTCCAAGATTTCAATGGGTCCTGTATACCAAGGGCTTAGCTTCCCTCTTTTCCCAAATCTTAGGATCCCTTTCCATGGTGATAATTTTAAGAATACTTTATCACTGACCTCAAATTCAAAGTCCTTTCTCCTTTTATCTTCATAACTTTTCTGTCGGTCCCTGGCCGCTTTAAGGTTAGCTTTAATCAACTTCACTTTTTCTGTTGTAGATTGCACAATTTTCGACCCAATCAACTTCCTTTCACCCACTTCTCCCCAGCACACCAGAGTTCTGCACGGTCTACCATAGAGTGCTTCGTATGGTGCCATTCCAATACTCGCTTGGTAGCTATGATTATAAGCAAATTCTATCAAAGACAAATATTCGTCCCAGCTACCCTTAAACTGTAGTACTCAGGCTCGTAAAATATCTTCTAAAGTTTGTATTGTCCTCTCTGATTGTCCATCAGTTTGAGGATGAAATGCAGTACTAAATTGCAACTTGGTTCCTAGCGCCTTCTGCAAACTTCTTCAGAACTTAGAAATAAATCTAGGGTCTCTATCAGATACTACATTTACTGGTACACCATACTAACTCACAATTCTGTCCATATAAAGCTGTGCTAATCTGTCCAGGGTAAATGTTGTCTTAACTGGTAGAAACCATGCCGTCTTGGTCAGTCGGTCTACTATTACCCATACACCGTCCATACATGCTGTTGTTCTCGGTAATCCAAATAGAAAGTCCATAGTAATATGTTCCCATTTCCACTCAGGAACGGGAAGCGGATGTAGCAATCCTGCTGGCCTTTGACGTTCGGGTTTGACCTGTTGGCAAATTAAACACTTGGCCACATACTCAGCTATCTCCTTTTTCATAACTGGCCACCAATAGAATCTCCCCAATGTTCTATACATCTTGGTACTACCAGGATGCATAGTGTATGCCGAACTATGTGCCTCTTCCAAGATTAATTGTTTACTTTCTTCATTCTTTGGCACACAAGTTCTACCTTGTTTCAAAAGCACACCATCAGACTTGAGCTCATAATCTGATCTCCGCTGTGCTCTTACTTCTTCCATCAACTTCTTCATTTCAAGATCTTCTGATTGTTTTCTTGTCACCTCATCCAGAAGTTTAGGTCTCAACTGAAACTATGCTAGTAAAGCTCCTGTTCTGGTTACACTCAAGCTAGCTGCATTATCTTTAAATTCTTGTAATACCACCGCTCTTATTGCATTCACTCTCCTGGCTACACTTCTGCTTTTCCTGCTTAACGCGTTAGCTACAACATTTGCTCTTCCTAGATGATAATTTATGGTACAGTTATAATCTTTGATCAATTCTAACCACCTCCTTTGTCTCATGTTGAGTTCTTTCTAATCAAAGATGTATTTCAAACTTCTGAGATCCGTATAGATATGACATTTCTCCCAAACAAATAATGCCGCCATATCTTTAGTGCCAACACCATTGCTGCCAGTTCCAGATCGTGGGTAGGGTAGTTAACCTCATGTGGCCTCAATTGTCTAGAGGCATAGGCTATAACTCTGCCTTCCTGCATCAGTACACAACCTAACCCCTGATGAGAGGCATCACAATACATTTTGAACTCCTTTCTCGTCTCCGGAAGTGCCAAAATAGGTGTTGTCACCAATCTTGTCTTTAGCTCTCGGAAACTTCGTTCACATTCCTCATTCCACTCAAATTTAGTATTTTTCTTAGTCAAGTGGGTCAGTGGCAATGCTATCTTAGAATCCTTGCACAAAACGCCAATAATATCCTGCGAGTCCCAGAAAACTACGAACCTCCAATACAGTCTTTGGCTGCTCCCACTTGGTAATTGCTTCAGTCTTCTGAGGATCTACACATACTCCTGCAGCTGAAACAATATGCCCAAGGAAAATTACTTGTTTCAACTAGAATTCGCATTTGCTAAACTTCGCATATAATTTCTTTCAAGACGGTCCTAAGATGCTCCACATGTTCACTTCTGCTTCCAGAGTACACCAAGATGTCATCAATAAACACAATTACAAACTGGTCCAGATAAGGATGGAAAATCCTGTTCATTAAGTCCATAAAAACTGCTGGGGCATTTGTCAGACCAAAAGGCATCACGAGAAATTTGTAATGTCTGTATCTCGTTCTAAAAGCTATTTTCGATATATCTGTCTCCCTGACCTTCAACTGATGATATCCAGATCTTAGGTCTATCTTTGAAAACATCGATGCCCCTCTAAGTTGATCAAACAAATCATCAATACGAGGCAAAGGATATTTGTTACGTATAGTTACATTATTCAATTGACGATAATCAATGCACAGTCTTAAAGTACCATCCTTTTTCTTCATGGACAATACCGGTGCACCCTATGGGGATACACTTGGTCTAATGTACCCTTTATCTACCAACTCCTATAATTGCACTTTCAACTCCTTTAATTCTGATGGTGCCATACGGTATAGTGCCTGCGAAATAGGTGTTGTCCCAGGAACTAAATCAATAGTAAACTTCACCTCTCTATCAGGTGGTAATCCTGACAGTTCCTCGAGAAACACATCAGGGAACTCTCGCACTATCGGTACATCTTCTAGTTTCAGCTTCTCTGACTTAGCTTCTGTTATATGAGCTAAATATGCTTCACAGCCTTTACTCAATAGCTTCCTGGCCTTTACCGCGAAAACTACAAAGGTAGGAAGAATTCGCCTCCTTCCTTTAAAAACCACCTCGATCCCATCAGATTTCACTAACCCCACTTCTTTCTTGAAACAATCAACTTTCGCATGGTATTTTGATAAAAAGTTCATACCAAGAATAACATCAAACTCTAATAATGCTAGAGGTAACAAATTAGCCAACCATACCACATCATTAATCACAATTTCACACTCAAAGTAAGCATGTTCTATCACAATAGTTTCCCCAATAGGGGTGTGCACTAACAATGTTTCAGGCAAGGGTTCTAGTTTTCTATCTATATACACAGCAAATTCACGAGACACAAATGAATGATTAGCCCCTGAATCTATCAACACATGCGCATTTTTAGAGCAAATAGTGAGCATACCCGTAACTACATCCAGTGCCGTCTCAGCCTCCTGCTGTGTCACAGCAAACACCTGTCCCTGCTGTCTTGGTCTCTCTACATGACCTCTCTGCTGGCCTTCACTATTCCCTTCTCCGACTTCCATTTCCCGCTGGGCTGATTTACTGTCTGTGATACAGTTCTCTGTGTTGCTTCTCTTCCTTTCTTAGGTTGAGGACAATCTCTTTTAAAATGCCCTGGTTGTCCGCAATTAAAACAAACATCAGACCTTGCAAAACACTGCTGCTAATGGGTGTTACCACAAGAAGTACAGTATGGTTTCCATGTTGAGCTAGCCCCAGATTCATTAGGTTGACTGAACTACGACTGTCCTGTAGGTACAGATGTCTGAGGAAACCTCCCTCGTCCCCTCTGCGGATTTCCTCCTTGTGGTCCCTCTGGGAAAAACGAACCACTAGATCGAGCGTTAAACCTTCCCTTACCAGAGACTCTTGGTGCAAAACGTCGTCTCTCACCTCGGTAAGTCTACTCCCGTGATGAGTAATAAGTCTGCACAGTCCTACTTCCACCCCTACCAGCTCCATCTCCGGCTAAACTCTTCTCTACTCTCATGGCTGCTTCACTAATTTTGGAAAATCAATCCATTCTGTGCTTGCCGTCACTAGGGTTCGGATTTCATTGCGCAAGCCTTCCTCAAATCACTTGCACTTATTTGCTTCTTCAGCTACTAATGCCAGGGCATTCTTGGCAAGCTCGATGCATTTCTTCTTATATTCAACAACTGACATATTCCCCTGTACTAGATTTAGAAATTCCTTCCTTTTCTCGTCGCAATAGGACTTAGGGCAGTACTTTTCCTGAAAAGATTTCTTAAAGTTTGCCCATGTTAAAGAGCCCACATTTAAGTTTCGGTGCTCAGTCAAACGCCACCAATCTTCAGGCCCTTTCTAGGGCATGAAAGTGGCCAAATCAAGTTTCCTGTCTTCCGGACAACGCATAACTCTGAAACATTTTTCTATCTGATTTAACCATGCTTCAGCTTCTGTAGGATCTGTGGTGCCTTCAAACACTTGGGCACCCAAGGCTTTAAACCGTTCTATCCTAAACTTCCTCTCAGGATCTCCCTGAGCTGACTCCAAACTGGCTACCAATCTCTGTGCTATTCTGCTAAAAATTTGTTCTTCCATATTAATACTCACTTGAGGATTACTAGATTCTCCTTTAGATGTTTGCCTCTCCTCTCCAGTAGCACGCTATGTCTCGGCGCCTTCCCGCCTACCTCGTCTGGTTCCTCTGGGCATATTCCTATAACATAGTATGTAATTAATTTACTATTACATGTTCCTAACAACTATGCATGATCTCACAGCCCAAAACCATATGCTCTGAAACCAAAATGTCACACCCCCTCCCAGATTTCCTTCCTATACTGGAAGTGGGTCGACCTACACACACTCGTTTCCATAATCATTTTAAAACATGAATCAATACCAGATCAACTCTACAAGACTTCATACTAGTCAAACATCATAAGTTAAACATAATCTCTTAATTCAGATTTCTCAACTCATAATTTATCATAACAGGTATTTGTTCAACACATAGTACAAAACCCACTCTCATTATACCACAAGGATCATGTATGATAAACATGTACATAATCTAAGTATTTACAACTATCCCAGAGAACTAATGTAGAGTAAGCCCAGATGAGGACCTTCTGTAGGCTAGGCGTCCCGGACACGCTCGCTACCTGAAACGAACAACAATAAACAAGAAAGCGTGAGCCTAAAGCCCAATGAGTGACTATGTTATCCAATTATAATTAAATCCTTGAATTAATACTGATCATAATAACTACTATGTATTTCATAAGTACAGATTCCTAGTCATCCATGCCATTAAACAAATATAATACAAATATCTTTCCAAGAGGTAGCGAAGCAAAGCTCAACGCACTTAACCTCGTGAACCAATTCTCATTATTCATACATTCACACGCTTTCATATTTCATCCCTCGGCGTTTCTTCTTTCAAGTGCTTTCTTATGTTGTCCCTTAGCACTGAGTTCCATATCAATCCACTGCTCAAGTGTCTTCACTCGTGGTTCCTCAGCACTGAGCCATCATGTACTAGTTTTCCATATGCCTTCTCACAAGGTCCCTCGACATTGGAATCCATTTCAATCAATTTCTCAAGTGCCTTCACCTATGGTCCCTCAGCACTGTGTATCATATATCATATCCCCATAGGCCTTCACACATGGTCCCTTGGTCGTGGGTTGCATTTAGATAACACGCATACAGGAGTTTATATGACATACTAGTTTTCACTTGCACAATGTTAGAAATAATCCTTGGATGAAATAGGAGGTCACTCACGATTTGTCTTAGGCCCCGAGCGAATTATATGCCTTTCCGAGCTCTTCTTGGCCTGTGAAAAAAACATGTTTCTCACCTTAGGTTTTCTTTGAATTCCCTTTTTCATAATCATTAAGTATGCATATTCATATATCATTCTCACTCCATCACCGAGACTCTCTTTTCCAAACTTTTTATAACTAGCGATACTCTATGTCACTAGCGAGACTACCAGCGAAATCACACCACTGAATACTGCACTAGCGAAACCGGAGTGAACAAGACTAGCGAGATTACCTTAACGAGCAATACCCAGCGAGACTTCAGCGTGAGTTCTGAGACGCAAAGCCCTTTACGTTATCCGCAACACTCGTTCCGTTGCCACTCTCCAGCTCCTTAGCGATACCACTGTCTTAACGACACCTGATACCACTGCTTCCTTCCCTCCCTTCTAACTCTTTCTTTATCCTGCTAAAAACCATATTACATCCAAAATTAGAACTTCCTCTCTTCTACAATCTTATAAAGTAGTGAGCTTTCTAACTTACCTCAAAATTTCAGACCATAACTCGTCTTCGTTGAGAACTATTCCCAAATGACTTCGTCTGCCTTGAATTGTCTAGCAATTCAACTCCGATTACTTCCTCCTAGAAATTAACACATTTTTGCTCGGATTTAGCTTAAACATCCTTCATGGAAGTTGCTAAGAATTAAATCAGCTTACTAACCTCAAAATTTCAGTCCTAGCTTCAACTTCCTCAGCTCACTCTCCTTCAAATGCCAATTGGTGTCCAGATTCATCAGCAACAATCAAGCTTCTGGTTCCGGCTTCAAAGTCACCATGAAAATGATCAGGTTTCTACTTGAATTCGATATAAACACCTTCTTCCACCTCTCCTTGTTGTTCATCTGCGAAATGGAGTTAATCTGAGTTCGAAAATATGTTCAAAAGGGTTTAATTATTCGATGCACTCACTTATATATCAATATAAATCACCGACTTACCAGATCTACCATCATCTTCCTCTTGAATTAGCCAACACAACCTTTCTGCATGGCTTCGGCAACGCATAGCCTCACCTTACCATGCTACTAATTGCCCAACGCCGAATAGTCGACTACTGCATGGCCCTCTTAGCCCCTCTTCTATGCACCGACGCATACCAACCTTCAACGGATAGGCCATCTCAACACATAGCAATGCTAACTTCTAACACATAGTAGCCTTCAACGCATACTTCCACTAACGCCTATTGCACCCTCCTTCCTTCACATCTACTTCCACGCCGAGCTGCCCTCTTCAACGCATGTCTACCAGCGGCAACTCTTGTCAATCTTCAAACATACTCTCAACGCATAATCATCCCATCACATAGCCAACACTTAGCCACTTTTACTCCCACACAACTCGGTCAATTACTTTACTCAATACCCGTCCCATATTTTCTTCTTACTTACCTTCTCCCAATGACATGTACGGGGCTTACACAAAGCACTCTAATTACATCAATTTAAAGGAAAAACATGCTTAGATAAATTGAGATACAAAGGAAGTAACACTTGTTGTAGCTCAAAGTTTGTCCCCGAGAATCTCCAAAATCTGATCACGAACTGTTCATGGACCACCGCTCTCGGTTTGTGGTTTAAGAACTTTCCCGTAAAGGTTTTTTTTTTATAAAATGCCTAACCCCATTTCAGTTTTCCTTCTCATTATTTAAAAAAGAAACCATGCAATTCCGAAGTACATGTTGAAGACACCACAAATAGTGATTAAGGTGGTTTGAAGAAAATGGAAATTCCATGTGAAGGAAAGGTCTCCACTCCTCCTTCACCATGCAACTGAAGATGGTGGGATTTCCTCACATTTCAGGAAATCCCACCAACTCAATTCTCAATGGAGAATTTAGAAATCAATTTTGATTTCATAAATCAAAATTTCAATTTAATATAATTAATTTAAATAATAATTAATTAACCAATTAATTAATTATATTATATTAATATTAAATTAACACTTTCCACTTTTTCAATAATTTTAAACTCGATGAATCTCTATTCACGGGTATAATATTTAAATCATATTTAAATATTATTAAAATCTCAATTCGTCTAATTCACAATTAAACGAATCAAACCGTAAAATACTCCTTTTCTATATTGGAACACTTCAATTGTCTCAATATATTGTTTTAAGGTTTAGTCCACGAGCTAACAAGGGGACCTAATGGACCTACTGATCATGAGCTTCAACGATCTGAAATTAACAAGCTAAACTCTTTAACCTAGTTAATTAACATTCGTTAACTACCCGGTCACTCCACTGAATCCCAGTAGCTACAGTCTCATCACTGTAGATATATTTTTGTCCATTTGATATGACCATAATTAGTAAGTCGATCATTCACAAGTTGTTCATAATTACAGTTGGGTCAAAATTACCGGTTTACCTCTGTAATTACTTCTTGTTCATTAAGTCCCACCGATCCTCTAATGAACAATTGGTTTGTGGTCCCACCAACAAACTGAGTCCCTCTCGGGCCAATGAGAAGGTGGGGCCCCTTGTTCAACACCTGGATTTAGTACATAAGGGAACAACTTATCTACTATCCTTTAATAAGATAGGATCGAGTTCCATCTTGCAGGACTATGTCGCTAGCTATATGCCCGATCTTATCCCTAAAATAGGGGGCATATTGAGTCGGCAAACTAGCCACTCTCGCCGAGGCAGATTAAAAGATAATCTCAAACAAATAGAAGTTCATAATTAGCTCAGGATTAAGATCGAGTTACTTAGATCATTAGATTGAAATAATCAGTTTTAACAGTAAACAGTGTTATGAAGTAAACGTGATTATTTCTTAGTCAAGTCTTATGCAAACTCATTGCATAGGATACCCCCACTCATATGTCTCTACATGATCGATTTAGGATCACATCATTTGTATCAAATACTAAGTGGGCTGTAGCCATATTGTCCCCAAGATAAGGTACTTATCCTTTATCCATATACTATAGTCCGTTTTGGCTATTACTTAAACTTGATCCACTTTTATCATAAAAAGTCTAAGTATTCACCATATAGCCATGGGTTCTTAGTTTATTGGATTTAAATACAATTCACATATTCAATAACAACTTTACTGAATAAACCTCGATAACAACTTTATTGAGAATAAAATCCATAAATTACAAACAATGAGTTTTAGGACATAAAACCCAACAATCTCTCTTGGAGTGGAAATGAGGAAAGTACAAAAGAATTTGGCTTTTTTGAAGGAGGAAACTGTTACATTGTCAAAGGCTATAAATGAAGCGTTGGGATTGCTAAGCTCCATTGTTGAATTTATTAATGAAACATTACCTCTAAAGAACAACTTGGACAAGCAATCTCAAGAATCATTCCATCCCAATAATCCTCCTACAAAAAGTCTCGAAATAATAGAAGATGAGATGAATGTACATCACTTAGATGACAGAGAGGTAATTTTGTTTTTTATAATTTTATTAGCTTACTAATACATTTTGGAACTAAGTATATTAACATACCTTTTAACGTTATGAAGAAGAAGTTGAAAAATAAGGGGAAGAACACCAAGAAGAAGAAAAAGAACTCCAAGAAAAAGAAGAAAATTTCCAAGAAGAAGAAGTAGGAATACAAGAACAAAAAAAAAAAATGAAGGACAAAAACAAAAAGAACAAGAAGAAGAAAAAGAGAAAGGAGAAGAACTAAAACAAGATGAATTGAATGAACTTTTGAAATCAATTGATGAATTTGTAAACATTAACAAGGTGAAGTTGCTATTTCAAATCAAGTTGTATCTGATTATCCTCTAATTGATATCTGATTATGATCTGATTGACTTTTGATTACCATTTGATTACTTCTACTTTTGACATGTAGTTAGCAACTTTTGATATTGTCATCTAATTTCCATCGGAATACCATCTGATTAATTATATTTTGCACATACTATGTAGCTTTTTGAGTTTTCTGATTGTCATTTGATAAACTTTGATTCATATGTTATAGTTTGCCCACAAAATTGAAGAACAAAAAAATAAACCAAAAGATAAAGCTATGGAAAATGAAGATATAAGAGAAGAAGACCAGGAGGTTGTAAGTAATAAATCATTAACATGTTTTTTATGCAATTTTGGTTCCTTTGTTTTTATTGAATAACAATGATTGTGTTTGTTTTGATAATAGGCTGAAGGAAATAAAACCCAAGAAACAAGAAACAAGGAAAGAAGATAGAGAGGAAATGACAAAGAAAAAATATGACAATGGCAAAAAACTGATAACATTATTTTCTTAATTATAATTGTTAATTGAGTACATTTGATTGCTATTCGATTACTATTTGATTTCTCTTCAATTCTTTGTTGATTACTATCTTATACTTATTTCTAATTCATTCTTCTTCTTCCTTTTTTCTTTTTAGGTTAGTTAGAATAGAATGTAGACGAAAAAATCTTCTTTAGATAAGCCTGAAGTGGAGAACAAGTGACCAAAAAGAAAATGGAAACTGACACATAAGGCCACTGATTTGGAAATGGCAAAAAAACAGAAACCTCCAAAAAAGAAACAAAATACATGCACCGTTATTGAAGCGCCTACTTTTGACTTGAACACTTCACAAGCAAAATGAGATTTTGTAGACTTTGATGTTACATATCCTTTGTTGATAACATATTATATCTTTTGTTGATAACTAGCTGAATACTGTTGGTATCTAATGGCAATATTTCATATTAGCACATATGTTTTGATTGATAGTGAAATGAATTGTAAAGCCTTTAGGAAAGAATGGTCTTTACCAAAATTGTGAAATTTATAACAGATTGTGTTGTAATTGACATATGATTGGTTTGTATTCTTGTCAGTTAGTTAATGATTTTTTATAGTTATTCGATTGCATTCTGATTGTCATATGATTGTCTTTCATTCTTTTTCATATTATCATCTGATTCTCATCTAATTCCCCATCTAATTACCATCTAATGGGAATATATTCAAGAGTACTTGACTTGAATGCATAGAACTTTAAATGAAACAAATACACTGTTGTACTAAATGACTAAAAAACTACTAAAACAATACATTGTTGTACTCAAATGAAAACAAACAATAAAGCTATCTTTGATGCCCACAATATAATCGTTCAATAGGTGGGTTTTTACATGTTCTTTTATTATGACCAACACACTTACAACAAGTACATTTCTTGTGCTTTCTCAATTCACCAATCGAAGGGATCCTTTGCTTATGGAGTCTTCCTGTTGGATTTTTAACAATCGGGGGCAATATAGTGTCATGCACCTCAACAATACTCCATTCATTATGGTTACCAATTGAGTGAACAACACCATTATAAGTTGATGCCCATGCGCTAGCAAAATAATACTTTGACACAAAAAAATAAGGATTTAAATCAAAGGTATGAATAACAACAAGAGCATGACTGCATGGTATCTCTTTGAAATCCCAAACACGACAATTGCAACTATTATTATTCAACTTTACCAAAAAGACCTCCATCAAGTACTTGATATTTAGAACCACTGATAGGATAAACCTAAAAAAAATGGCATATAAAAGAAAAAGACAATTAGATAACAATCACATAACAATCTGATTGCAATCCGTATAAGATAACAATGTAAAAATCAAACAGGAATCACATAGCAATTTGATGGCAATCCGTGTAAGATAACGATGTAGCAATCAAATAGGAATCACATACCAATCTGATGGCTATCCGTGTAAGATAACGATGTAGCTATCAAATAGGAATCACATAGCAGTTTGATGGCAATCTGTATAAGATAACGATGTAGCAATCAAACAGGAATCACATAGCAAGCTAATGGCAATCCGTATAACACAGTAGCAATCAACACAGAAATCAAATAGCAATTACTTATAGTGAACCCTCGTGATTCTTCAGCTAGATTTCTCATCACTCCTTTAGTCCAACTAATCAAAATACTCTTCAAACAAGATGCTGATTTACTTCATCATAAAACCATTGTTAGAGTAACTCTTAGAAATATTGCTTTTCATCATTTAATATCTTCTTTGCTTGGAGTATACACGGGCCCATCTCTCAAACCCATCATTCCTAATATATTTTCTAATAGATGGGTATATTGACTCCATCCATCTTATATACAATTCAAAATCATCTATTGTATATGATTTTGCACGCTTGCAAAAAACTTTATCCATTATAGAATCTTTGAAAGAAAGCTTTACATTTCTCAAGAGATGTTCCATACAAACACAATTTTCAGCCAATGAAAACACATCTAAAATAGTTTTCGAAATGCTCATATGCCTATCAGAAACAATAACTAATCCCTCTTGATCTCTAAAACAAACTTTTAAGCTCTCAAAAAACCATGTCCAAGAGGCATCATTTTCTGAATCTACATACTGAAAGCAAGAGGATAAATATTACTATTACCATCCATCGTTGAGGCAGTCAGGAAGGTTCCAGCAAATTTACATTTTAAAATGTCCCATTGATAGCTCCTAAAAAGAGCTCTCTCTCTAGACTTTTTCGGGCTCATTCCGTCATTTTATCATTTTATTTCCTGAAGTTGCAGGCTATGAGCATTAAGGTAGTGTGACAGACCATCTAGGTCGATGTGGTGCAAAAAATGGGTCAAAACAGAACTCTGGAAGCATAAACCAAAAAAGAGGATTAAAATGATCAAAATGACCCTAGAGAGCATAGTTGCTATGCTGAGCTTTACGCTGAAGACCCGAGAGAAAATTTGGCATTAGCGTTGCGACGCTCCAGTAGAGTGCAGCATCGCTCCAGAGATTGACGAAAATCGGGTAGCACACGCGCCTCGGAGCGCAGCACTTAGCGTCACTACGCTCAAGATTGGCGCTTGACTTCTTCGACGAACGTAGCGACGCTGTTGAAGAGCGCAGAGACGCTCTAGCATTTTCTATAAAAATTTCGCTATTTTTAGGTCATTTTCTTCATCCATCCAACCTCCAACCACCATTTTAAACTCGTTTTGCTGCCATTCTTCATCTTCTCTTCACTTTTCTTCTTCATTTCCATTTTTAATTGCTTGAAGACTTGTAGACTTTGCTTAATGAGGATGATCGACTAAGATAAGTGTACTTAGGGTAGGATTTTAGGCTTAATTTCTTGAGATTTTGTTTGAAATTATATGAGGTTGATTACCATTGAATAGGTATGATTCTAAATTTAATCCTTATTGAAGTTGCTTGATGAAATTGACATCTCCTGATAGTTTCTTCTTTAATTGTAAAATTTGTTGGCGCTGAGCATAATACAAATTGAGTTGCATGATTAATTTGGTAAAAACTTTGATTGAGGACTTTTCCATTGATTGAATTTTTACTAATTAATTAAATCAAATCCCTAATCGAATGTTAGTCTAGGCTTTCCAAGCTCTCATTCATGATAATTAAACTTTGTTTGCCTAATGAAAATTTGATTCGTTATTGAAAACACTATCTTCCTAAATAATTGAATCGGGTTTAGTTCAAATGATGCTCGCTTAGTTTGATAATTTGGAGCATCTAGTGACATTTGTTGTCATTTAATTATGGTTCATTGGCAATTTGTCTTTATGTTTAGTAACCTGTGATAGAGATTAAGTTGAATCCTTTCTCGAACTGCGCTTACCATTATTGCTACAGTTTGTGGTAATAATAGTATGTTTGGAGTTATAAATTTTATTTGATTGTGGGAGAGAGGTTTATGACGCCCATTCTCTTTCCATATCAAATTGGCACTGTTGTGGGGAGCTTTGGCAACTTGTGTAGTTAATTATTTGAATGCTTTAAAAAAAAAAATTGAATAATAGCGTGCTGTTTTTACTTTCCTTTGGTTTATGACCCGCTCTTTTGGAAGTTTTGGACTTTAATTCTTTGCAGATATCAATCAGGAAGAGAGGAGAATTTGGGAGGAAAGGAGAATCAGAGACGTTGTTGAAGAGGTTGTACCGACGGAAGAAGAAACAAATCATCCAATGGAGGTGAATCATTTGATCGAGATGGGAGAGCCTTAGGAGAGAACATTGAGGCAGTTAGCAGAGCCAGACATGACTCAGCAGTTGTTGTGTACTGTTTATCCTGATACGAAGGTGCCGTTCGAGCTGAAACCTAAACTCATCCTCTTTTGCCATAATTCAAAGGTAGTCCAGGCGAAGATCCCCACAAACACCTCAAAGACTTCCATTTTGTTTGTGACGGTATGAGGCCACACAGGGTAACTGAAGAGCAGCTTAACCTTCGTGCATTCCCATTTTAACTAAAGGATGCAGCGAAGGACTGGCTTTACTACCAACCCTGGGCTCGATCACTACCTGGACTGGGCTGAAGAAGCAGTTCCTTGATAACTTCTTCCCATCATCTTGATGAAAAGAGATATATGGTATCACCCAGGACATGGGTGAATCACTTTTTGAATATTAGGAACGCTACAAGTAGCTATATGCTCGATTTCCTTATCATCAAATCTCTGATCAACTTTAATTCAGTATTTTTATTCTGGCTTGCTTGCTAGTGACAGGGCCAATATCGATGCTGTAGCAGGAGGACGTCTTGTTGGCAAGACCTTAACAGAAGCTCGCCAACTGATATCCACCATGGTTGAGAACTCTCAACAATTTGGGACACGAGCTAACATTGTTATTGCATCGAACTCTCAAGAGGTAAGTGAGCTTAAATCTTAGATATCTGACTTGACTACTCTTGTGAAACAAATAACCCTAGGAGGAAACATACAACAAGCTAAGTTTTGTAGAGTATACTCGACGGTTGGCCTTACATCAGATGGGTGTCCTCATGTGAAAAATGGCGTGATCCCTGAAGTTAACCTTGTTGGTAGTTTCCAGAGGAAGTACGATCCTCACAACAACAAATATAATCCTGGATGGCGGGATCATCCAAATTTCAAATGGGGAAACCAAGGAATGGCGATGACAGAGCTCAAACTCAACCATCCTCGTTAGCTTCAGGTATGTCTCTTGAAGACATAGTTAAATCTCTTGCTAGTCAGTCCTTAAAATTTCAACAGGATATTCACCAGCTTCAAAAAGATTCAGCCCAACTCTCCCAAGAAACTAAGTCTCTCCAGTAGGAAACAAGAACAGGGTTTAGCAACCTGGGTACTCAAATCACCCAACTGGCAACTGTAGTCATTAGGCTAGAGAACAAGGCATCTAGAAAATTGTTTGCTTAACCTGACCATCAGAATGTGAGTGCCATTACGCTGAGAAGTGGTAAGGAGCTTCCTCCTGTCACTCTTGCACCTATTGCCCCACCCCATCTCCTGCTTGCACTTCTGACAAAGTAAATGATGAAGGAACTTCTACAAAACACCGCCACAACCCTCAAATTCTAAGGTTAGTACACCATCACTTTCTTCAGTAGATTTAGTTATTACTAAAGCTCCTTTTCCTAGTGGGCTAGCCAAGCCGAAGGTGGAGGATAAGGATGAAGAAATACTAGAGATGTTTAAGAAGGTCCGGATCAATATCCTTCTTTTTAATGTTGTACAACAAGTGCCAAGGTACGCTAAGTTCTTTAAAGAACTTTGCACGAACAAAAAAAGGTAAAGGATAAAGATTGCATGGTGGTAAGTCAGAATGTTTCTGCTTTACTTAAGAAAAACATGCCAGAAAAATGTCAAGATCCAGGTATGTTTATTTTGCCTTGTGTTATTGGAGATGAGATGATGTGGCGTGCTATGCTTGATTTAGGTGCTTCCATTAATGTGATGCATTATCATGTTTACTTAGATTTTAAATTGAATGATCTTCAAAAAATTGTTGTCTGTATCCAGTTAGCTGATAGATCATACATTCAACCATTAGGGATTGTTGAAGATGTGCTTGTTCAAGTTAAAGACTTAATATTCCCAACTGACTTCTACATCTTGAAAATGGATGAATTATGCTCCCCTTCTTCTACTATTTTGTTAGGCAGACCCTTTATGAGAACTACTAAGACTAAAATTGATGTTGGTCAAGGTTGGTTATCTGTAGAATTCGATTGAGATACTGTTAAATTCAATATTTATGATGCTATGAAGTTTCCTGAGGAATATTTGTCTTTATGCTCTGTTGATGTGGTTGAATATGTTGTTGATGAATTACTTGTTGATGATGCTTCTGAATCTGAGACTCTTTCTACTCCACTTATTGATTTGATTGATTAGGAATCTACTGATGAGAAATTTGTTTCTTCTCGGTACAAGGGATGGAGCTCAAAGCTCTCCCTACTCACCTAAAGTACGTTTATTTGGGTGAGAAGAATACACTTCCAGTTATCATTTCTAGAGAACTGACACCAAACCAACAAGAGGTGCTAGTGAGTACCTTGCGAACCTATAAGAAAGCCATAGGATGCATCTTAGATGATATCCAAGGAATCAGTCCTTTTCTATGCATGCAAAGGATAACTCTTGAGGAAGGAACTAAGCCCACTCATCAAACCCAATGTCGATTAAACCCCTTTATGAAGGAGGTTGTAAGCACCTAATTGGTAAGCACGTCAAAAGCTTTAAGCGAATTAGTATTAATAATTTCATATCGTAAAAAAAAAAAAGGAAAAACCAGAAAGGGGAAGAAGACAAAAGGAAAAGGAAATTAAAAGAAGAAAAGGGAAGAAAAAGAAAAAGAGAAGAAAGGATAAGGTTGGGAAGTCGGTTTTTAACTTTTCATTGGATATAAAATCTTGCCGACTTCATTCTACTCATTTCCAAACGAACTTTTATGCTATTTTTCAGCTGCACGTTGTGGAGAGGTTGAAGAAGAGTTCTAGGGCAATTTCGTGCAAGGTTTTGGAAGATTTCATGGTAAAACTGAAGCTGAAACAGAAGCTTCATCTGCTGTCGCGCAGCTCGAACCAGGTCTGGTGTTTGGTGAATATCGAGCTGAAGAGATTGAATTTTGGACTAAAATTTTAAGGTTAGTAAGTTAACTCAATTGTGAACAACTTTTATGAAGGATTCTTGAGTTGAAATGGATTAGAAACATGTAAACGTTTAGCTGGAAGTTACTGACACGAAATTTCTGTGCAATCTAGAGCAGTGCGGAGAAAACTTGCAATATCTGACGAACCAGGACGAGTTAAGCCACGAAATTTTGAGGTAAGCTAGAAAACATGTTTCTCTACAAGTTTGTAGAAGGAAAGAAGTTCTAAATCCAGCTAGAATATGACTTTGAATTGATAGAAGTGAGAACAAACAGGAAATGAGGAAACTCTGCTGTCGAGTGCCATTGGGAAGCAGGTAACGCTGAGAATTGGAGCGGGAGTAGCGACATTGGTGTCGCTGGTCGTGTAAAGGAGGATTTTATCTCACAAATATCGCTGGCTCTCGCTCAATATCGCTCATCAGGTAGTGTCGCTGGTATCGCTCATGCTGGTATCGCTAGTGTGGTGACCTGTTGGGTAATTTCGTTAGTGAACTCGCTAGTAAGGTGAAATCTCGTTGGTAATCTTACTAATGACATAGAATCTCGTTATTATGTGTATTTTAGGAAAGAAAGGGAGTCTCGATGGTGAATCATGATTAGAGTTTAAGTATGCACGTTTAATGATCATGTAAAGGAAGTTTAAGGAAAACGTAACGTGAGGAATGTGTATTTACAGGCCAAGAAGAGCTCAGAAAGGCATATAATCCGCTCAGGGCCTAAGGACAAGTTGTGAGTGACACTTTTCTTTATTTGAAAACGAATTTATTGAAAATGTTTAGTTTGGTTTTTCTTAGGAAATATGGCTTTGAGATGAACTGTTTTCTTGAAAAGCATGATGTTTGATGATATTGTTCATAAGGCACGTTTTATACGTTTTCTATAAGACGTTGAATGGCATGTTGTGAAATGTTGTTTATCATGATATACCTAATTTTCATGAAAGGTTTTCATGTGAACTATTTATGTATAATATCGATTCCTAAAATGTTTTAGAGGAGACTCAATGCTGAAGGACATGAGAAAGCATGTGAGTTTCCCCGAGACCCAATACTGAAGGACATAAAGAAGAAACTTGGGCAACCCGCCATAGTCCTATGTGCACATAGAGGTTATATGTTGGTGCGTTGAGTTTTGCTCCACATCGAGCCTTACTTGTTTTCAATGTCGGGTGCGTTGTGTCTTGCTCCGCCCTGACTAAGGGAAAGTTTTGAGAACGAACTGTTTTTCGTATACGATCATTTTGGCATAAACATATGTGATTTGTTTATGTTGTTGAAATTATGATTTTACAGAAATGATTATTTGAATCACGTTTACGTTTATGGTGTTATTATGATTTTAACATGTCGATTTTTCGAACAAAAGATAGTTTTACAAATTTAGTCACTCACGGGGCTTTTAGCTCACGTTTTCCATGTTTTCTTTTCCTCCCAGGTAGCAAGGACATTCCTGGTGCATTGCCTACTCCAACTCACCCTGCTTAAACTTCGAGTTTCCAAAGACAGTTTATTTTCTCGTTGTTGTACGTGTAAATAACTGAACACTGGTGGCATGTAGAGTTAGTTGTTTAGAAGTGGGATATGAGAGAATATGTTATAAAATTATACTGTGTACAGGAAGGATTACTATATTATGACCGTGCGTTAATATGGCTGAATTCTATGAATGTATACGTATGGAAATGTTTGTGCAGGAAGTTATGTAAGATGGAGCAATATGCGTCACAAGAGGGGTGGATGTATATTGTCTTCACATCTCCTTTCAGGTTAAGTAGGTAATCAGGGAGGGGGTGTGATAGAGGTTGTGCTCAAAGAGATAATCAAGTTGCATGAGGTAGGCATCATTTACCCAGTTCCTAATAGGAACTGGGTCAGCCCCATCTATGTCGTTCCTAAGAAAATCGGAATGACCGCTGTGAAGAACGACAAAGGTGAGATGGTGCCTATGAGAGTTCAAAATGGAAGCCATTCTTTTGCCTTTTGGATGGTTTTTCAAGTTTTTACCGAATTTCCATTGCTCAAGAGGACCAGGAAAGGGACCACTTTAACATGCACCTACAATACCTATGCCTTTAGAAGGATGCCTTTCAGGCTTTGCAATGCTCCAGGTACATTTCAACATTGCATGATGAGTATCTTTTCTGATTTTATTGAAAAATGCATTGAGGTTTTTATGGATGATTTTACTGTGTATGGGAATTCTTTTGATGAATGCTTGCATAACTTGAGTCTGATCATGGAGAGATGTATTGAGACACATCTTGTTATGAACTATCATAAGTGTCATTTCATGGCTAGTCATGGCATTTGATAACTTGTAGAAATACAAGTTATTATAGTCACTATTTGAATTGATTAGAGTAACTTTAGAGCTAAACGCATGATTTTGGTAGTTGAATTATGTAAAATGTATCACCATGCGTTGGCACTATTTACAAAACAAAATATTTGAAAAATTATGAGCTTTTCTGTTCTTAACACAGGATTAAGAAGAAAAGAAGCCCAAAAATAACCCAAGTACTAAAGACGAAGCTGCTGCGAGAACAAATGGAAACCCATGCGTCGAAACTATGAATTCGAGACCATGCGTCGAGATCATGAGTTGAGAAAAAGTAGATACAGACGCCTGGGCAAAAGCTGTCATGTCAATATGCAAAAAGATAACATGTTATCAAGTCATAGCAGAACAAATGGCCGACGATGTGAAAAGGTTGCGCAGTGTCACAATCTAACTTGGAGATAGTAGATTGTGACCCCACGTGTGCAGACAGTGCAGTGGCGACACAAGAGTGTCGACACACTAGCAATGACAGAGGGACAAGAGAAGTGCCGTGGTGCGACCGACGAGGACGGCGCATCACCCAACACACCAAGGTAAGTGGATAAACGTGTCAAGCTGAACGACAAATAAGAAGACAAGCATCAATTCCATCAGCAAGTGTCAGTGGCATAGCCCAATAGGGGCCACGTGGGGGGCCCCGGGCCATGACCTCAGAAGTAAGGGCATCGTGGTGAGTTTGGGAGAGCAACTCTGGAGTTAGATCCATATCGATAGAGGATGGAAGCACGTCAGATTCTGTGTCTGTCGAAAGTCAGACGGGCGCTCTATGGGGTCGAGTGACCCCTCGCCAAGTTGCATATGCATGGGTGCCAACGAAGAAAATGTTCAGAATGTACTATAGGTGGAAGGCAGGGTGTTGGCTCTCCACCACCCCTGGGCCTTAGGGCTTAAGCGAGCTACCCCATGGCACATGAGTGTGTCATGGCGTGGGCGAGTGCCGCGGGATGAGCGTCTCGGGCATCTTCCTGTGAGGAGGAGTAACTCAAGGACAGTGTTGTGTGGCATGGGTGTGCCGACATTGCGCCTCCTCGGGTGAACTGGAGGTTGCTAAATATGGTCGGGTTTCGGCACGGGATCCTCGTACGCCGAGGTATGGTCGCAAGTGTCGTCATACCGAGGTAGGGTCCGAGTTGAGGGATGTCTTGTTGGTCCCCACAAATATACGAGTGACCTAAGCGTCGATCCCCAATGGGCGTTCAAGACAAGTCGGGAAGCCAGAGGAGTGGAAGTTCGGGTGAGGCAGTTAGGACTCGCCCAAGGTCTGACAGAGCATAAAGGTTCGAGAAAAGAAGGTATTGGCTATGAGTTAGCCTCTAGGCTGGCCATGCGCGAAAGAATGTCATGGCGCCGCACGGTTGGAGAAGTACAACCGTGACATTTCGTATCAGAGCCACTCCTTCTTA
This sequence comes from Citrullus colocynthis, assembly GCA_031780015.1. Lineage (NCBI taxonomy): Eukaryota > Viridiplantae > Streptophyta > Magnoliopsida > Cucurbitales > Cucurbitaceae > Citrullus > Citrullus colocynthis. The sequence continues at coordinate 1,754,944 of QLSR01000069.1, read as the reverse complement.
GGGGAGTCGGACGAGAGAGAAGGAAAGAAGCTTGAAGGTGAATTGAAGACGCCACAAATGTGTTAAGAGTACCAATTCGACAGGGCAGTTGCGAGTCAGTATCAGAGACACGCTGTTAATGTTGAGTCGGACATCAAGGATAACCCAGTTGCCATGAAAGGGACGTCGCAATTGTGTCAAGAGTGCCAGTTTGGCAGGACAATTGTGACAGTCCGTATGAAAAGAGACAGACGAGGGGTGGAAGCCTGACTCTTCGAGTCCCAACAAATGCCAAAAGTAAGGTTCCATGTTGGGGGGAGTCAAACCCGTCAGAAAGCAAGAACCAAACTCTGCCGCCTTAGAGTCTGGCTGTTCCGAGATCCCAATAAGGTCAGAGAGGAAAAAAAAAGGGTTCACAGTGCTCTCAAGAGGGTACGGTGGAGCTATCTTAAAAGCCAAAGGCGGATGACCCGCAAAAAGAAGGAAGTTACACGTCAGTGACCCGTGGTGAAAACTAGTCAGAGACGGAGTGTCAGAAAGGAATAGGGAGGTGATAAGACATTGACGAATGCCAAGTGGGCAATGGTTGAAAAGAAAAAAAGCTATCTACGTTCGCTCGCATTGGGTTCGCATAAGCCAGGGAAGTCTGAGAGTGGCAAAAAGGGCCCAAGGGAAGTCCTAGAGGCGACATTCGCTTGCCTCAATTCCCTCCCAGGCCGAGAAGTTGTGCGTGCATGTAAACAAGTCTACCTGTTGTCTACAAAGGAAGCAAAAGCTAAGGGAGAGGGCTTGGCGAAAGGCCAAGACTGTAATCCTCTTCAAGACGAGTTCAAATAGTCACTTTCAAGGTAGAGAAAGGCTAGGGTGACACTTTGCACAAGTCAAGAAGAAGCCCGTTAAGAACCGTTCAAAGTTGATGTCGATGGGTGTCGATGTTCGTCTAGTGCGGAAGATGTGAACAAGAAGTAGACAGTCACTTAAGAGATACCTCAATAGGGTATGGTGACATCCAAGTCACCCGAAGGGAAAGAAATGCAAAAGCAAAGAAGAAGACCGAAAAGATAGGCAAAAGAAATGCACAAAAAAGAGAAAGGAGAGAGAAACTGAGAGGTGAACCAGGTAGGGTGCCTTCGGAAGAGTCGTTCGCCGTCAGAGAGGAGACGCTAAGTGGCCATTAACGAAAGGGCCAGGAGTCAGAGAGACCACGTCGGCCAGAACGTAAGAGCGAGATTAAGCAAGAAAGGAGTCTCGATGGTGGACATTGTGGCCAGGAAGAGCCACCCTAGAGGGAAGTAACTCGAGGAGGGGAGTTGCTTATCCGGTAAAGTGCTCCAGAAAGTCGTGAGCGCGCAGGTTCCCGAATCATCCCCTGAGAGGCGGATGGGGGGGGTGGACTTCGCCAGTGAGAGTCTAAGTAAGCCAGGATTAGCTCAGGTGGAGGAGCGTCAGGAAAAGGAAAAAAAAAAAAAAGGAAAAGGGGAAAGAGTAAGAATGAGGAAGCAAGAAACGGGTTCCAATGGAAGCAGTGTTGCAAGCTTCTCAGCCACAGCAGGTGGCGCACACAAGAAAAGCTGACTCGAAAGGAAGGAGTCATCTTGAAAAGGAGCGAGGGAAGAAAGGTTGACAGCCTCCGAAGGAACTCAGTTTGTCAGCAGTCCAGGGGGACAGAAAAGGGTCGAGCAAAAACTGCTTGAACCGAGGGCAAAGAGGCCCAAGGGTGACCCACGGTCTGGAGGCGGAACATTCCTGCCAAGTCCTTAAGTAGGGCGCAAGTAGGCCGCAAAGGAACGGCCTCCCAGGAACCATTCGAAGTGGATGATCCGTGGATGTGCTGAAAAGTGAGAAGCGGAGACAATCAGCCAGTCTAATGAAGAAGAGTATCATCGAGGGCGATGACGAGAATAAGTGGGGGAGAGTATTTCAACCCCCATGCGAGTCAAAGGAAGTGGGTTGCACCCCAAATGGGTCATCGAGGGCGATGACAAGGATGATCGGGGGAGAGTGTTACAATCCCATGTGAATCAAAAGGAGATTGTACCCCAGGTGTGTCATCGAGGACGATGACAGTATAAGTGGGGGAGAGTGTCACAATCTAACTTGGATATAGTAGATTGTGACCCCACGTGTGCAGACAGTGCAGTGGCGACACAAGAGTGTCGACACAGCTGGTAATGACAGAGGGCCAAGAGAAGTGCCGTGGTGCGACCGACGAGGACGGCGCATCACCCAACACACCAAGGTAAGTGGATAAACGTGTCAAGCTGAACAACAAATAAGAAGGCAAGCATCAATGCCATTAGCAAGTGTCAGTGGCAAAGCCCAATAGGGGCCACGTGGGGGGCCCCGGGCCATGACCTCAGAAGTAAGGGCATTGTGGTGAGTTTAGGCGAGCAACTTTGGAGTTAGATCCATGTCAATAGAGGATGGAAGCACGTCAGATTCTGTGTCTATCGAAAGTCAGACGGGCACTCTATGGGGTCGAGTGACCCCTCGCCAAGTTGCATATGCATGGGTGCCAAAGAAGAAAATGTTCAAAATGTACTATAGGGGGAAGGCATGGTATTGGCTCTCCACCACCCCTGGGCCTTAGGGCTTAAGCGAGCTACCCCATGGCACATGAGTGTGTCATGGCGTGGGCGAGTGCCGCGGGATGAGCGTCTCGGGCATCTTCCTGTGAGGAGGAGTAACTCAAGGACAGTGTCGGGTGGCACGGGTGTGCCGACATTGCGCCTCCTCGGGTGAACTGGAGGTTGCTATATATGGCCGGGTTCAGGCACGGGATCCTCGTACGTCGTGGTATGGTCGCAAGTGTCGCCATACCGAGGTAGGGTCCGAGTTGAGGGATGTCTTGTTGGTCCCCACAAATATACGAGTGACCTAAGCGTCGATCCCCGATGGGCGCTTATGTATGTGAAAGAGGGACTTGTAATGAGTGAGGGGGCGATGCGCAATGTTGAGAGTAAATCTGGTTGTAGACGATGAGTTGAGAACGTTCTTTGAGACAAGGCCATTGACGGGCGAAAGGATGCCCACATGCGCGAAAGAATGTTATGGCGCCGCATGGTTGGAGAAGTACGACCGTGACACGCAGCAGGGCATGGAATTTAATGTAAAGGTGTTAGGTCATCATGAGTTCACCTTTTCGACACCTATAAATAGCCAAAGCTTCTCCATTCAAAAGGGAGGAAGGATTAAGAAAGAAACGTGTGACAAGCGTGAAGGCTCTGCACACCTCCTCCACCATAACCAGCCTCCATTTCGAGCTCTTCTGAGAGAAGGATTCTGAGAACTTTCAGAATCGTCTCCCAGTGAGTGAGAACCTTCACCCTATGGACTTTATGTATCAGATAGCAACCATCTCAAGCCTCCATGAACCAAGACGTTGCCAGTGGCAACTTGACGTCTTCCATTTCTGTTTTATCCCCATTTCCATCCTTCTTACTTATGTTTTGTTAATGACATTCGAGAGAATGGTTTATTTTCTTAAATATGAGTTTGATTGATGATTATCTTCCATCTATTTCCATATCTTACACCATGTTGTTTGAATGCTAAATGAGTTAGATGTTGGAGTTAGTTTTTCTTAAATAATATGAAATATGTTACATCCTGATGAATACATATCATTAGCTTGCCTAACATTGTCTGACAAACAAATGCAGTAAGCACGACTGTCTAGCTTGAGAGAGTAGATAGTTAATCTTTAACATTTATCAAGACTAGATGAGGTGCAGAGATGTAGTTCATTTTTTGCCAATGAAAACTTACCATGCGTCTTAGAGATAAGATTAATGTGGCATCGAAACATCGAGAGATGGATTCACAAACTAAGTTTGTAGGTACGTACTTATACTTAAATAGGTTAAGTTTTCGTTTAGCTCCTGCGTTAACTCTACTTTTATCGCATGGTTTAATTCATCCTCAACGCATGCTATCTAACACAAAGACATTTAACTAACCATCGCCGCGTCCACCTCATTGTTAGTTGTAGGAAATTTTATTCATTCTTTATGTATAGTTTTAGATACATACAACCAACTCATGCACATATTACATGTATAGTTCACCGCATAGTCATGCATCTATTCTCAACGCCTAGTTATTACAAATCTCCGCATTCGACCCAAGACTCACCAGGAAACCTATAAGAGCTTATACTTGGGCTTTTATACGAAAATTTGCTTAATCATGATCATACTTGAGTAATTCTCGATGCATCTTTGTACGGAAATTATAATATCCATTTTTGTGCAACAAGCTATGAAACTCAATTTAAAATAAAAATCCAATATTAAACCAATAATAACAACAGCATTGTATTAGGGCATCTTGTATCTGCTAAGGGCATTGAGGTTGATAAAGCCAAAATAGATGTCATTTCTAACCTTCCCTATCCTACAAACATTGGGGAAGTGCACTCCTTTCTTGATCGTGCAGGTTTTTATAGGCGCTTTATCAAGGACTTTTCAAAGATTACTTTGCCTCTTTCATCCCTGCTTTAGAAAGATATTTCTTTTGAGTTCGATGCTGAATGCAAAAAGGCCTTCGATGTGTTGAAAAATCGACTGACCTCTACCCCCATTCTCTAACCCCCTTAGTGGGATGTGCCAGTTGAGATTATGTGTGATGCCATCGCATAGCAACCTTGCTGTTGTAGCTGTACTCGGGGTTGATTTGTGCAAAAAATGGGTCAAAACGGAGCTTCGAAAGTACAAACCAAAAAAAGGGACCAAAATAACCAAAATGTTCTAGGAGAGCGCAGCTGCACTTAGCTTTACACTTAACTCTACGCTGAAGACCCCAGAGCAAATTTGGCATCAAGGAAGCGCATCGTCGCTCTAGAGATACAGAAATCGAGTAGCGCGTGCACCTCACAGCACAGCAGTCAGCGTCACTAAGCTAGAGACCAGTGCTCGACTTCTTCGATGAGCGTAGCGATGCTCTAGCATTTTCTATAAAAACTTTGCTATTTTTAGGTCATTTTAATCATCCATCTAACATCCAGCCACCATTTTAGACCCATTTTGCTGCCATTATTCATCTTCTCTTCACTTTTTCTTCTTCATTTATTTTAATCGCTTGAAGACTTGTAGATTTTAGTGAATGAGGATGACCTTGTGTACTTGGGGGTATGATTTTAGGCTTAATTTCTTGAGATTTTGTTTGAATAGATATAATTTTGAATTTAATCCTTATTGAAGTTGCTTGATGGAATTGACATCTTTTGATAATTTATTCTTTAATTGAAAAATTTGTCGGCTTTGAGCATATACAAATTGAGTTGCATGATTAATTTGGTAAAAACTTTGATTGAGGACTTTTCCATTGATTGAATTTTTACTAATTAATTGAATCAATTCCCTAATCAAATGTTAGTCTAGGCTTTCCGAACTCTCCTTCATGATAATTAAACTTTGTTTGCCTAATGCAAATTCGATTCATTATTGAAAATGCTATCGTCCTAAATAATTGAGTCGAGTTTAGTTCCAATGATGCTCGCTTAGTTTGATAATTTGGAGCATCTAGTGACATTTGTTGTCATTTAATTATGGTTCATTAGTAATTTGTCTTTGTGTTTAGCAATATATGATAGAGATTAAGCTGAATCTATTACTATCCCTGAGTATTCAGTTCATTTGATTCCTCTACTATTTGCTTAATTTTTACTTTCACGCTTTAAAATTTCACATGGTCACCAAACCCCCCCCCCCCCCTCCCCACCATATTTAGATATTGACTTAGACAAGTCACAAGTTCTCTGAGCATCAACCCGTGCTTACCATTATTGCTACAGTTTGTGGTAATAATAGTACATTTGGAGTTATAAAATTTATTTTATTGTGGGAGAGAGATTTACGATGCCTATTCTCTTTCCATATCACCCATCAACTGAAATATTTGGCCTACAGTATATTTAACCTTCAATTGATGACCCCATAGCCATTAAGCAATATTTAAAATGACCATTTGAATCTAATTCATATTCAGTAAATGACCCTAAAAAAAATAGGAGAAAAAAATTAATAGGTATATCAATCAACTGATTACTAATTGACTACTATAAAATTGATTAATGAAATACTGAAATAAGTGAAAAAAACAAACATGGATTCATTTCTTTTAACTTCAAAAAGAACTTGGGAATCAAGGCATAAGAATCACCAGCATCTCCTTTCAACAACTTCATAATAGATTCTTTTGACCTCAAAGCTTTATAATAACTAATAACAACCCCATAATTTATCTGCATATGATGTATAATATCTTTTGGTGTTGAATGATCATAGCTATATCTTAAATTTTCAACCATATAATGACTAATAAACTGTGAAGATATTTGCTTGTGTGAAGCACGAACCATCATAGAGCAATTATGCTCCCTAATATACTCTTGAATCATCCATAGTTCACTCCTTTTATAACGTGATGCTCTGACGAAACATTGACAACCTCTTGACTACATTCCAACTCAATAGATTTTGAATTTGACCTCAAAGTTCTAAACTTAAAATTATTCTTTATAGCTATGAACTAAAACGACTTCAACAAAATTTCCTTACTAGCAAACAAGTCCTTCTTCAAAGACAATGCAAAAGACATATTGTTAATATGAAAATCTCTAAAAACTTCTAGTTCACCTTCACAATCAGACTCAATTACAAAAGAAGAATAAGCAATTGAAACCTCTAAAAGTGTATTCACAACATGAGCAACTAAAGGATATTCTGTAAATTGATCCTTAACCATAATAAAAAACCAACATACATCTTTATCTTCAAGAATCTTAACAACATGTTGAACCCCAGTACTACCTAAGTCCAATAAAACTGAAAGTTCAATAGATGAATCAACTTGAGTTTCCTTTCATATAAGGTTAACAAAGGCTCAAAAGGCATCGCTTCATCAACCAAAACACTAATAGTTTTGTAACCTACGTAGCATTGTCGATCATCCCATTGACCACTATGAAAAACGACTATTGGAAGTTTAAGCATATCTACAAATACTACAAAAATATAAAAATAAAATAAGATATAAGTTTGAATTTACCAGGATAGAAATCAAATGACAATCGGTTAGCAATCAAATAACAATCAAGATATACTATTCAATCTCCGACGAAAATATGAACGAAGAAAACTCATATTAGATGAATCTCCACTCCTCATCTCAACAAAATCACTCAATGAAAAACGAAAAGATAAATCAAACACAAATTTAAACACAAAATCGAGCATAAAAACAAGAAAAACCAATAATCTACATACATGTTGAAAACAGAGAAACAATTCCAAGTTAACCAAAGCGCAATCATGAAACAAAAATGGGAATCAAAGCCAAAAACCGAAGAAATCAGCAAAATACTGATATCATAAACAAAATTAGAGATCAGGTGAGGACAAAATCGTGAATGAGAGAAGGTGAGGACAAAATTAAAACAGAAAATCGAAATCAAACCGATTTAAGGGTTGAATAGAATATTGAATATTGGATATTCTAGGATTTAAGTGAAGAAAATGTTGCAGAGAAACTCACAGCTTGTCGAAGAAAGAAAGCACACGTTTTGTCAAAGAAGAAAATGTTGAAGCTGATTTTATATGTTTGAAGAGATTAGGGTATTTTTGGAATAGGAAAAAATCAAATAAAAGAGGTTTAGTTCCTTCTTGGTAAGTTCAAACATATCAGGAAGAAATTTGCTCTTTGTGACTTTTCCCGTATAGTTTTGATCAGAGTGAGAGAGATAAGAGTGATTGTGAGTGAGGAAAGGAAGCAAGAGCGAGAGCGAGAGCAAAGAGAGAGCGATAAAAGCAAAACTTCGATGAGAACTTCACTTCCTTTCCTCACTCACAATCTACCTGCAAAGTTCAAACTAGATAGCAATCAAATAGCAACCAGATAGCAATTAAATGACAACCAGATAGAAATCAAATGACAACTAGATAGCAATCAAATAACAATCAAATAACAATCACAAACACTAAGTATCAAATGGTAAATGGATAGCAATCAAATGACAAGCGATTAGCAATCAAATAACAAACAAATGACAATCACAAACTCTCTTTGTCACTTTTCCCATAAAATTCTGATCAACACTTTAACGAAAAAGTCACATAGGGCTAATTTCTTCCTCGTAAGTTTGAACTTATGGGGAAAGAATTAGCTCTCTATGACTTTTCCCGTAAAGCTCTGATGACCAACTTTACGTGAAAATAACAGAGACCTCAATTCATAGTAAGTTCAAACTTATCGAGAAGAAGTTGAGCCCTTTGCTTGGACTATGCTATTTATGAATAATCTTTTCTATTGTGACTTCTCCCGTAAAGTTCTGATGACCAACTTTACAGGAAAATAACAAAGACCTTCCTTATTGATAAGTTTGAACTTATCGGGAAGGAATTAGCTCTCTGTCACTTTTCTTATAAAGTTGTGCTAAGCACTTTATGGGAAGCGGTAGAGAGCTAATTCCTCTCGATTTTACAAGTTTTAAGAGATGAGGGTATTTTTGGAATAGAAAAAAATCAAATAAAATAATTTTTATCCATATATATTATTTTAAACAAATTTTGCCATATTTGCAATATTTTAAAAACTGATGACACAGATGCTAATATATAATCAAAATTTGCCACCCAATGCAATTCCCTTAAAAATAAATCATTACTCTTCAATTTCATTTATATACAAATGAAGAGTTAAACTTGTAATAAATTTAAACAGTTTTATATTCTAACTCGTCAAAATCTTTCTTGCACTTTATTATTCAATAATACAATTAATTAAATAGTGATCCAACCATTATTACTTTAAAATTAGCTCTTAGAAATTTCAAATAAATAAATTTTAAAAAATTGAAATTTCAAATGTAATATCATAGATTTTATAATTATTTTATAAATTAATTAAGAAAATTTTGAATTTCATATTCTTCCTTTTTCCCATTCTCTTACCTCTAATTACAATCAACAATAAAATTTTGGATATCTGTAATAGATAGCAAAATAAGGGGAAAAAATCTAAAAATAGAACACATCTTTAAAATATTTGCAAACATGGCAAATGTTGGCTAATTAACTTTTGAATTTTTGTGATTTCTAATTTTGTCATCCCTTGTCTTACACAACTTTTTTTTTCTTTCTCTTCCTCCCCTCCACCTTTCCAGTTTTTCTTCCATCTCCCCAATCTTCTCATATTTTCTTCTTTCCTTTCTTTTTTTTTTTTTACATTTTTTTCCAGTTTTTTTCCCATCTCCCCAATCTCCGATATCTTCTTCTTCCCTTCCTTTTTTTGTTCCAGTTTTTGCTTCCATCTTCCTCAATCTCCTCATACTTTCTTCTTCTTTTTTTTTTTTTTTTTTCTTTCCGATTTTTGCTTCCATCTCCCCAAACTCCTCACCTCTCCAAACCTTTCTCTCTCTCCCTCATCTTCCCATTTCCTACTAGAAAGATTAAGAAAATAAGAATTTACAAGGCTGGGTTTCAAACGTATGATTTGAAAGTGCACAATTCATAAATGACTTAACACCAACAACCCAATCATCAAGTTTGAGTATTATAACGAAACGTTAAATATAAATAGCAAAGGGAGAAATGAGAACGTTTATTTCTCAAAAAATGAGAATAGTTTTTAAACAAGTTTATTTCTCAAAAATGAGAAATGAGAATGTTATTTAATGGGCCAATAGTTTTTTTTTTTTTTTCTTTTTCTTTTTATAGGACCTTAAAAGTATGAAATCTATTAGTAATAAGGTTCTATCACTGATAGCCTATGATATCACTAATAGACTAACTCTATTATAGTTTATCAATGGTAGACTTCTATGATTGACAGACTACTTCAACCAGAGATAGAAGTCTATAACTTATATACTTTTATCAACTAATGTATACCAATTTATTAATAAATACTCATGATAAAACTGAAAATCTAAAACTTATAAAATCTATTAGTAGTTATCAGTGATAGATTTTATTATTATGACATAATAATATAAATCTATTAGTGATAGCCACTAATATACTTGTAATTAACTTAGTCACTCAAAGAATTCTATCATTGATTGAAGAATTCACTGGCTATCACTCATGTTTTTAAATGTTATAAAATAATTCACTAAATATTTGTGTATCAGTAATATCAATTATCACTGATATTAGTGATAGAATTTAGATATATATCAGTCATATATTTATGTATCAGTGATACGAATTTAGGTAGATATCAATGATAAAAGTTCATTGATAGTTTTGAGTGTTAATCTTTCAAAATTGATAGTTACTAATGAAAGTCTGTGGGTGATAACCACTAATATTTTCTATCATTGATATCTTAATCTTTGATGATTTTCTTCCACAGTTAATAGTCACTTATAGAAGTCTATCATTGATAGTCAACCGAGTGAATTTGATTAATAAAGTTGAATCCTAAACTAAAGTATAAGTTATCACTAACACTACAACAATTGTTGTTGTATAATAGCATGTTATCAGTGATGGAAACTATCAAAGATAGCATGTTATTTGATGGTAAAAAATAATGACAAAAGTTATCTCTAGTAATATGTTACCAGTGATCGAAGCTATCATTAATATCGCGATATAAGTGATATCAGTTATAGAACTTAGGTGATATCCATATATCGATGATATCAATGATATAAAAGTCGATTCCATTTGATGAAAGGCTATCATTGATAGCCATTGCTAAATGCTATTAGTGATAAAAGCTATCAGTGATATGACCTAGGTGTATATCAATTAAAGAAATGATAGTGATGATAATGATGATATGACTTAAGTAGATATCAGTGATAATCACTTATAAACCTCTTATTAATAGATTTCTATCACTTATAACTTTAAATGTTAATCTTTGAAAGTTGATAATTTCCTTTCAAAGTTGATAACTACTTATAAAAGTCTATCATTGATAACCATTGATAGCCTGAAGTGTTAATATTTCAAGTTTGATTCCAATTGATGAAAGTGTTTGATTTCAAGTTTGAACTTACCGGGAAGGAATTAGCTCTCGTAAAGTTCTAATCAAAACTTTACGGGAAAAGTCACAGAATACATTTCCTTCCTGTATAACTTTATAGGAAAAGTCACAAAATACATTTCCTTCCTGGTAAGTTCTCGCATCTACCTGCAAAGTTCAAACTAGATAGTAATCAAGTAGCAATTAGATAGAAATGAAATGGAAACTAGATAACAATCAAATAGCAATCAAATAGAAATCAAATGGCAACCAGATAACAATCAAATAGCAATCAAATAGAAATCACAAACCCTAAGTATCAAATAGTAAACAAATAGCAATCAAATGACAATCAATTAGCAATCAAATGACAATCACAAACTCTCTTTGTCACCTTTCCTGTAAAGTTCTGATCGGCACTTTATGGGAAAAGTCACAGAAGGCTAATTCCTTCATGGTAAGTTTGAACTTATCAGGAAGAAATTAGATCTCTGTGACTTTTCTCGTAAAGATATGATGACTAACTTTACGAAAAAATAACAAAGACCTCAATTCCTGGTAAGTTCAAACTTATCGAGAAGGAGTTGAGCCCTCTATGACTTTTCCCGTAATGTTCTAATGACCAACTTTACGGGAAAATAACGGAGACCTTCCTTCCTGATAAGTTTGAGCTTATCGGGAAGGAATTAGCTCTCTGTCACTTTTCCCGTAAAGTTATGATAAGCACTTTATGAGAAGCGATAGAGAGTCAATTTCTCTCGATTTTACACGTTTGAAGATATGATGGTATTTTTGGAATAGGAAAAAATTAAATAAAATAATTTTTATCCATATATAGTTTAAACAATTTTTGCCATATTTGCAATATTTTAAAAATTGATGACACAGATGCTAATATATAATCAAAATTTGCTACCCGATGCAATTCGACATTTTCTCAACGTAATCCAAGTAAACCTCAAAATTCAAACAATTAACTAAATAATAAAGATAATTAATTTTTCTTAAAAAAATTACCTAAAACTTTGGATATCAAAGTAGTAAAGTCTATAATCCATTCATTAAAAAAAAAAAAAAGGGAAAAATACATTTTTGGTCCTGAGTTTTGGAGAATACGTGCATTTGGTCCCTAATGTTTTAAATTAACCATTTTAGTCCCTAAGTTTTTAAGAATAAGTTTAAAAGGTTCTTCTCCTAATAAAATCATTAAATTTTAATTGACGGAATGGTGACGTGGCAGATGACTCAAAAAAACAATATATTTTTAATTTTTTCCTCTTCTATCTTTTCTTCTCTTCTTTCCTTCCTCTGCTCTTCTCTCTCCTGCGAGTGGTGCCCTTCCATCCTAATCGGCAATCTCCACCAGAAGCTGCTATCCCCACATTTGTTTTCGCCGCCTCTCCCACAGATTCGACTCCATCCTTCTCCTACAACTCAACATACATAGGAGGAAATAAATCTCTCATTCTCAAGAAAAAAAAAAAACCGTCATTTTTGTGATTCCCTTACAAAATGTAAGAACGCCCACAAGCCATAGATTTGAATTCAAATGAAAGTTTGAATCTTTGTGTTAAAACATCATCAAAGAATTGCAGCATCAAAGTTGTTAGGTTGAAAAGGATGGGAAAGTTCATTGTGTTTTCTTTGGTTTTAGCCTTGCTTTTTTCTCTCTTCCCTCGTTCCTTCATTGTCTATTTCTCAACTTTCCACTTCTCTCTCCTCAACCATGCCATGGAGAAAAAGTAAATGTTCTTAATTTGTAATGAAATCCTTTTTCTTGAAGCCACTTCCTCCATTATTGAAGATTCTTCTTCCTTTTTTTTTGGGACTTGTTCATTTTCCCACTCTAATCATCATCATCATTATCACTTTGAACATGATCTTATGGCTGCCGTTGATGGGTCTGATTCTGAGGAATCAGAACAGCAAAATCAAGAAGAAGAGGAAGAAGAAATTTACAAAGGTGAATTAGAAGAAAATGAAGAGTGTTTTATAGATGAGGTTGAAGAAAGATGGAAAGGCACGCTTAGAGGAGACAGAAGAGGAGGGAGAAAGAGGAAAAGAAGAGAGAGGAGAAGAGAGAAGAGGGAAAGAAATAAAAATATATGGTTTTCCGAGTCATCTTACCACGTCATCCTTTAGTCAATAAATATAATAATTTTATTAGTAGAAGGGCCTTTTAAAACTATTCTTAAAAACTCGGGGACTAAAATGACCAATTTAAAACATTAGGGACCAAATGCATCTATTCTCCAAAACTCAAGAACCAAAAAGATATTTTTCCCAAAAAAAAAAAAAAAAATTACACTTTAGAATCTGAGATCTTGATCCGACACATGCATCTCTTGCAACTTGAATATAATACCAACATCTTGAGATGTTTTGAAAATTGAAGATGTTTTAAGAGCAATGATTTGGGAGAAAAAATGGAGAAATAATGAAACTTTAAGTGTAGTGTTGGTGAAAATGGTTGACAAAAACACCCTTTTTCATAATAGTTGAAGATGAGAGATACAAATTTTTTTTTGAATTCTACAACTTTTAAAATTCCAGTATTAATTATAATTAAAATAAACATTAAACTCTTTTAAATGGGAACTTTTTTTTCTTTTTTACACTCCAATTTTACCACATTAATTATATATTTATTATTGATAATTATAGATTAATTAATTAATTTAATATTTGTATTTAATCGATAATAGCATATTATGTAAATAAGTAAAATAAAAAATGGACAAAAGTGGCCAAACAAGTTTTTCCAAGATTCTCACCCTTTAATATATTATAGATTATAGATATATATACTCACTTCCGAACTCACAATCATCTAACGTGAGACAATTAAAGTCTTTCCATGTAAAGATTTGCTATGGCCATAAACCAAGTTGTTGTAAGTCATTTCCAACAAAAATATACCAAGAATGCAAAGAAAGTTTTCTAGAGGTGACAATGGTTCTTCAACAACAAAATGAGTCTTAGTTATGGAGGCCACTAAAACATAATAGATATTCAAGAAACAAAAATGTTAAGGCCTGTTTGATAACCATTTCATTTTTTGTTTTTGTTTTTGAAAATTAAGCCTATTCAAGTACAATAGTTGAATTCTTTGCCAAATTCCAAAAATATAAACAAGATATTAAAAGCCTTTTTTTTTTTTTTTTGCTTTTAAATTTTGCATGGTTTTTTAAACCATTGGTAAAAAATAGATGACATGTGACACCCTAACCTTTGTCTTAGTTGCTTAAAGGACATAAAGAGAGAAAATTAGGGTAAAATGTGTAAATTTTGGAGTACAAGCTTGTGGAGTTAACCAAAATTTGGTTCAGTGTTGGATTTTGGAAGCAAAATTTGGTTCAGTGTTGGATTTTGGAAGTAAGTTGGACACATAGGGGAGTTTTGGGCGCATAAGAAGGCTGAAAAAACAATACGGAAGTCGTCAGGAACTTTACGGGAAAAGTCAATGGAAGTTACCAAGAAGTCGGACTTACCGAAAAAAGTCAACGGAAGTTACCAGGAAGTCAAACTTACCGGGAAAAGGTCAATGGAAGTTACCAGGAAGTCAGACTTACTGGGAAAGGGAAGTTACCAGAAAGTGGAACTTACCGAGAAGCAACTTTCAGGAGTTGAACTGGTGGAATTTACTAGGAATGAACCGACAGAATTTACCGAGAAATAAGGGTGTGAAGCTTACCAGGAAGCTGAACCGCCAAAACTTATCAGGAAACTGGACTGCTAGAACTTACTAGGAAATTGAATCAGCAGAACTTTACGAGAAAAGTAGCAAAATGCATTTTTCTTCGTTCTAACCCAATTTTTTATGCTAAGTGGCTTAATTTTGGAATTTACACTTAATAAAGAGGTGTTGAGATGCATGACCAAGGCATGCAAGGAAACAATTGTTTTGATGCATGGAGCGTTTGACATGCAATTTGACATTTAGAAATTGAAGTGTCGAGAATTGGGAAAAAATTTGGTGACCAAACATGCTTTCCAAATTCTATAAATATGACTCTTTGGGAGAGAGAATTTTCATTCCACCGTGAGTTCACCTTAAAAGAAAAGAAAGAAAGAAGAGAGAAAAGAGAGAGAACGTTAACTCATTTTTGTTTGTCAGGAGGAGTTAAGGGAAGCATTTAATCTGTAAAGAGCTCGAGACAAGTTGTGAGTGACTTAATTTCGTTTAAATGATTTATTCTCTTCATATTTTTTGAATGCTCGGTTTATATTCTCGATATTTCTAGAATGCTCGGGTTATTACAAATATGAAATTTCTGGCATAAGTTGAATTTAATAAAGCATGTATTTCTGCAATATGATTTTGAACATGCTTTTACATCATTTTGAGCATGATGCTCTAGAATGCCAGGTCCTGTGAAAAGCATGCGGTTTAAGAAATATTTTGAAGATTTAGAAGAATTGTTTAACTCGTGTTCATAAATGACTTGATTATTAAAAAGCATGCTTTATTTTCAAAATATGGTCCCCAATGTCGAAGGACTTAGAGAAGGCATATGGGCAGCCTAAAGTGGTCCCCAATGTCGAAGGACTTAGAGAAGGCATATGGGCAGCCTGGATAATATTTCCTATGTGCACATAGAGGGAAATTCGACGCTGTTGTGTTGAGATCACTCCACTCAGCTAAGGTTGTTTTCGACGTTGGGCGTGTTGAGATTACTCCACCCTGACTAAGGTTTTATTTTGACGTTGAGCAGCGTAGAGTTTACTCCGACTCAACTAAGAAAAAATCTTTCAAGCATATACAAATGTTTATGAGCTTTCAATGCTTTACTATTTGAATTACGAGCATGATTTCATTGAGCTTTTAAGCCAAGAATAGTTTTCCAAACTTATCACTCACTGGGCTATCTAGCTCATGCTTTCAAATGTTTTCCTACTTTCTAGGTAGCGAGGGGAACCGAGGTGCTTAGCCTACTTGTCAAACTCGTCTAGATCTGCTACTTAGTTTTGAACTTCGTAAATATTTATACTTAGACCTAGCATTGTACATATTGGGGTCTAAGGAGTGGAAGTTGTGTCTGTTGTTATCTTAATAAATGTTTAATTTTGAGATTATTATTTATGGCCTGGATGTGAGTTATAATTTTGTTTACTAGGTGCTTGGTAAGGTTTTAAGGAGAGTTAAGTTGACAGTAGATGTTGTAAAGTGTCAATGTCTGCTGTCTTCACGTCTCTTTTCTGGTTAAAAAGATAGCTCGAGAGGGGGTGTGATATAAAAAATGAATAAATTTAAAGGTGGAAGTAGTATCTCTAGACTTAATTTTCAAAAACAAAAATAAAAAACGAAATGGTTACAAAACGAGAACTAAACGATTGAGATTCTTCCCCCGATTTCAATGGAGGTTTCCGAAGTGTTGCATGGCAAGAGAGAATTAAGAATTGATTGGTTTCAAAGTATTTGCTTGATGGGAGAGAAGATGGTCTAAATGATATGGATGATAGTTGGTTCGATTTTCTTAGTTTGAGCCCCAATTGAGAACCAAACTAAACTAGTCAGTTAAAACGAACCAATGTCCCATAAATGATGTAACAACAATCTATAAATTGGTTTTTGTTAGTTCAATTTTTAGTTTTGGGCTCACAAGTTTTTGTTTTTGTTTCTTGGTTTTTTTTTTTAAGTTTTATAAAAAACATAACATAGAACAAGATCTCCAAAAGTAAGCAACAATGATGAACACAAAGGGTTAAGAAAAAAGGAACAAAATCTCCTAAATTGCAATGCACCATATATGATAACTTCTAACTAGTAGTCCATCACTCAATGGGAATGCTCCCTCTAGTATGAGCAAATCTTTCCAAAATTAATTGGTCTGGAATGGGCAAAAAGAGACTAGTCAGAATCCAGCCAAGTTCTATTTGTCATGTTCTCTTTCCCACAATTGTACCTTGTCTTGCGATGTCTTTAACTTTCTAAACAAAAAATTAGAACACAACGACATTGAGACAAAACTCAAACTCAAAAGTTCAAAATTCATACTATGTGAAGTACAACTAGGACTAAGAGTTAAATTGTAATTGGAGTGAAATTTTGTGTAATAAAGAGACCATCCATTTATGTAAATAATAGTATAGTTGGACGTATATTTGTAAAGAGAATTTATTATAAAGCCTATCTATATGTTAACCAACCCTTTACAAAACTTTCAATGTGAGATTGGATATGGAATGTTTATTCTCATTCTCTCCAAAATCTCACACATGCGCTCTTCTCTCCTCTCTCATGCATACACTCTTTTTAGCTCCCACTTTTTTATTTTATGTTTTCATTTTTTTCCTTATATTTATTTAGTTCATTCTTTAATCATAGACCACTGGTTAGGCTCTCGTGTTTTTTTTTTTTTAATGTACAGTAAGTAGAGTATGGTTAGACTTTCATTTTCAAAGTAATGTTGGAAGGAAATATTGGAATCTAATGGACACAAGTAGTTTTTACTAATTGTAAGTAGTTTTTTCATATTCTTCTTCCTCCATCTTGAAGAATTAATAATAATTCTTGTTGCAACTTTGGTACAATTTTAGAAGGAACAATAATTTTACTACTTATTATGCTTCAACAAGTTTAGATATATAAATTTTCTTTTTTTAAGAAAAATACATAACTCCATTAGCCCCTAACCTCAATGCTTAAGGGGGAACATAGGAGAAAAGTCATCATTAATTACATCGAAAACCCAACAACAAAAGGACGAGGAGACTGAAGATTGGATAAATGTGTCAAACCCTCAATGACCACTTGAGCTTCCAAGAACTTGACTAACCAATCCTCCAGAACTTGACACATACTGGAGATCCAAAGGCGTCATAAACTACCCACTCCATTCCTCTGCCTTCTTCATAGGATTCCATGAAGCATCGGTGTTCTGTTGGGTTTTTTGGCAAAATACTAGAAATGCAATTGTCCCACATAAAAAAGATTTAGGAAAGTCATGGACTTATCCTACATTGAAAAGGTTTAGAAAAGTTATAGCCTTGTCCTACATTGAAAACGTTTAGGAAAGTCATGGACTCTAAACACTATAAAAGGAGACTATGCCTTTTTGGTTTCAAGTCGTCCCAATGAAAAACACTCTAAGTTTAGTGTGCTAACTCTAATTAAATTCCTTTTGTATTTTCAAGTTTGAGAGTGGGAAAAATGTGCGAGTAGGCAAAAGCTTTGAGAGAGTGCTATTGTAATTAGAATCGGGAGAGAGAATTATTTTGTGTGACTGTACCAATTTTTTACATAGTGGATTTCTTTATGATTAGGCGTGGTGTTTCTTCGAGTTTGGAGTTCTCCACATAAATTTTTGTGTTTTCAGTTTTATTACTTTCTTTTAATTTCTCTATTATTTTTTAATTATTTTTTAATTATTTTTTAATTTTTTAATTTTTTAATTATTATTATTATTTTTTATTTTTTATTTTTTTTTTTCTTATCCCGGGGTAGAAATGGAGGTTTTTCCTAACACGTTCATCTTCTAATCATCCCGCCTAAGGGAGACATGGACCACTAACCTTGACTCGTCTAGCTCTCAACCTGGACACCCTATGTAGAAACAAAGGTCTCGTCATACCCTTCAAAGAGATACATATTTAACTTGCTTTCGAGATGCTCTGTTCCTGCTGATATCGATGGTGTTTATATAGCTTTAGATGCACCACAAAATAGTAATGACTTTAGTAAGGTCCTCAACTTCAAGCTTTTCAACAATCCACCCCCAATAAGCCAAAGGCGACTAATCACCCCTACGCAAGTAACAACACCCTATAAACATAGAGGGTTAGAATTGAACCTCTTTTTAAATAATATTGACTTCGTTTGGAATGATATCTTGAATGATTTTTCAGACACAATGCTTGGCTCCTAGGGAGTAATTTCACTTTCCAAAGCACTTCCGAAAGAAGACGAAGCCTCTTTATAGCCATCTAGAGACGGAGCAAGGTGATAGGTAATTTTGACCTAGAAGCGACCTTTAGAACCATATATAATTCCAAATGATCTCAACCCCACCAAAGCGAGCACCCAATCTATTAAGTTCATCTCATGTCTTGATGGGAAGCCTAAAACAGCTCATGGTGTGGGTGGGGATTGCCCGAGCAATGGACTTAAGCAGGATCCTTTGCCACCCATCAAAAAAAGCCTTTCTTTCTAGCTCTACAACACTTTCCAAACTCTTTCTTTGATCTTCTGAAACATAATGTGTTTGTTTTGTTCCGATTGAAACTACATTCTCAAGTAATCAACCAGGTTTTCCGTAGACTTGATACCTTAAACTTAGCTAATCATTACAGATTTTTTGGGGCTCACGTTCTTGCTAACCATGAAGTTTGACTTATCTAGATTAATCATTTGTTCCAAAGCAGCCTCATATTCCCAAAGCACCTTTTTAATTGTTTCGCAGTCATTAGAGGCCATGCAAAAAAATTAGACTATCAACAGCAAAGAAAAATGAAAATATGGGTAATGGTAGAATAGAGACTGTGATTTTATTTCTTTGAAAGAAGAAGAAGAGATTCTTGACAGAGTGGCGAAAGGGTTTTTTTTTTTTTTTTTTTTTTAAAAAAAAAAAAAAAGAAAAAAAAAAAAAAACCCTTTCCCCCCTTTTTCAAAAATCTTTTTTTAAAAATTTTAAAAAAATAAATCTTTTTTTTTTTATATAAAATAATAAAAAAAAAAAAATAAAATAATTAATAAATGATATATTAGTACAAATAATTACATCATTTAGGCTTGGTGGTAATCATTTTTGTTTTATTTTTGAAAAACCTATTTTTGTTTCATCTCTTTTAAAATGCAATAGTTGAATTTTTTGTCAAATGGTACAATAAAAGCCAATTTTAAGCTATTTTTTTTTTTTAGTTTTCAAATGTTGGTTTGGCTTAAAAACCAAACCATCGGTAATAAGTAGATAAAAAAAAAAATAAAATAATTAATAAATGATATATTAGTACAAATAATTACATCATTTAGGCTTGGTGGTAATCATTTTTGTTTTATTTTTGAAAAACCTATTTTTGTTTCATCTCTTTTAAAATGCAATAGTTGAATTTTTTGTCAAATGGTACAATAAAAGCCAATTTTAAGCTATTTTTTTTTTTTATTTGAGACAGCTCTTGCATATCCTTTTTTTTTCTCTCCTTTTTTTTTTTTTTTGTAGTACAAGACAATGAAGGTACATATTTTAGATCAGTTTTTGCTATGCTATATTTATGAAAATAATCTCAGACACTTTGTCATCTTCTCCATCTTTAATGGCCTTCCTAGTTTCCATAAATGGTCATTAAACAATTCCCAAACTGAAAGGGACTACTCACCTTTTTTCATATCTTCTAAAGTACTTTTTTTTTTTCTTCTGAAGTACCTAATTCATGAGGACCAAAATTAGATTGATCCATTAGTCTCCATTTGGTATGTAGTCTATTAAAATCCTTGTCTCTCTATTGTCTGAAATAACTTGTTCATTCATATAAATAATAATATAGGAAACATGTAACAAGTCATACACCATAATAAAAACCTAGAGAATGAAGATCTCTCTCATTAAAAACTATTTTCCTTTTTTTTTTACACTTTTTTTGGGACGCTTATAAAGTAAGATGCACAATAATGAACAAGTGGGGTTTGCAAAAGTTGCAAAACTAGCAACCTTGCTTTGTACACAAGTTACTTTAAAAAGAAAGAAAGAAAAGAAAAAAAGCCTGCAGATTGCTTCTTATGCTTATCAACATGGTAAACCTGAAAAAGCAAGCTGATCATGAAGGAAGTTTTTTGGATCAGCTTTATAAGGCAGCTACTTCTCTGGGTGGTACCCTTCGGTAAGAGAAGCTTGAATGAACTCCTCAAATTCAGCTTCCATGGTGCGGAGTTCTTCGTTGGCATCAAGATCGAACGCCTCTGGAAGAAATTCAGCAATGTCATTGCTGAAATCATCTTCACCATCGATGTAGAAGTCACTCTCTTCCTGGTGTTGGCTGAGCCAGTAGTCACGGTACCATGTCGAGGTTGTGACCAGTTGCCACCATTGTGGGGAGAAATCCTCCACCTGGTAAGCGGCAGGGATGAAAAGCGGGGCGTTCGGGTTTAGCTTTGAACTTCCTTCAACAGATGCTAGAGCCATTGTTTTGGAATGCAGTTATACAACTGATCAACGGACCTTCAGAACAACAAAACAAAATCAGCCACCAACCAAACATAGAAAATGGAGCCACAACAAACTTCAGCAAATGTGCAAAGCAGGGCGATCTATTTCATTCTTTGTTTATACAACTTGCTATGATTGTTCTTATAAACAATATTTGTATTGCAGACTACATTTGATAGTCATTTGGTTGTCAAAATTGTTCTTATTCTTTACCAAAGATTAGATTCTTAGCCAAATTTCGAAAACAAAAACAGGATCTTAAAGAAATAACTATTTTAGTTTTCAAAACTTTGTGTTTGTAAGCTTAAAAACAAAAACCAAACGATTAGGTTAGGTATACAAACAAATCTGATTCCAGTCATACAGATGAATCAGATCAAAATCTAAGTACATCCTTCTTCCAAACAAAATTAGGAATCCATATCGAAATCACCAAGATTTACATGATCAAACCCTAGTTTAGAAACGAAACAATAACAAGATTCCGGATGGAGAGATCAGAAACCCCGATCAATAAAACAGAACTCGTAAATGAAACTCCGATCTAGATAAATCAAATCAAAATTTCAAACATACAAAAAAGAAGAAGAAATTCCCCTGTCCGCAACGATTTCCAAACCCGGCTCCACAAATCAGATCTCAAAGAAACAACAGATAACACGTAGATTTAAACATCCTTCAATGAATCAAAACCACACAGATCGCAGATCAAGAAATCAAAGAAAACCACAACCCGATCCAATGAAAAAAACCCCGTAGATTCACAATCACAAACATCACCGCCATACTCTCCGCATCTAAAGCAACACCAAACGCACAGATCTATTCCGAAATTTTCCCTTACATTTCATCATCATCATCATCCCGTTCCCCGGTATTCTCGGGATCGAAACGGAAAAAGAAAAACAAGAGACCCAATTCAACAGAATTGTAGAAGAAAAATTTACCAGATCTGATAGGGAAAAAGGAATTTCTGCTTTGACTCAGTTGGAAAAACAGTGAGAAATTTCGAAGTCTTATCCTTTTCCTGAGAAACTCACAATTTCAACGAAGTCCACAAATGGGATAAACGAAGGAAATGAAGAGAAGGCCACTTTTATAGGCGGAGAAAAAGAGATTTTTCTACCCAAATGGAGCGCGTGAACTCAGTGGCGGAGCGCGCGTGGAATCAGATTCAAAGCGCGTCGTCGGTGTTGTTCCTTGACCTTGACTGATCGTCACCAGAAGGTAATGGGAACATGCCACGTTTAAAATTTGTCTGGTAACGACCGTACCTGAAAAATCATTGGCCTATTTCGTTTCTAATTTACTATTTTGCCCTTTTTATTATTATTATTTTTTAAATTTGTGGGTGGGAAAGAAAAACCGGGGAGCTTTATGGTTATTTATTTATGGTTTAATTTCAACCTTTTCTTTGTCGCTTAATTTTCCTTTTCTCGTTTAATTTTTTTTTTCTTTTGAAACATCTTGTCAATTCTTTTTTACTTTAATTTTTGTACTCTTAAGTTTGATTTTAATTTTTTTTAAGTACAATTGAGACGGAGAAAATTTAAATCACATATTTTTAATTATTAATATTTTCGTATGTAAATTAAACTATATTCGATTTGGTTTTTTTCTTTTTAGACTAGTGGAGTGAAAATTTGAACCTATATAACAACTTAAGCCCATATCTATATGCCTTAATATAGATATAAGCTTAGATTGATATTTTTATTTGGTATTTATGGTTATGGTTAGATCTTATAATTTTGTCCATAAACTACCTTTTACTCACCTAAAATTTTTAGATTATTTCTTATATGTTTGAGTTAATCTGAAATTACAATATAGTTAGTTAACGTACTAAGGATCTGTTTGGAATTATCTTTTAAGTGTTTAAAAACAATTTTTTTTATATACTCTAAGTCAAGTATAAAATATCAATTCTTCATCAAGTAAAAGAAAGTTTCAATACAACATTAATAAAAGACTAAAAATCAAATTTAAAATTTAAAACTGACCACGTTGAAATTAAATTGTAGCCACTGGATTGAAGCTTCAAAATCATATGAAACAAAATTTTAATTTAATTAATATTATTTTATTAAACAACGTTGTTTAATCCCTGAATTTATGAAATAATAATTTAGTCACTCGATTTTAGTTTGTATATATTTGGTCCTTGTATTTTTAAATTTGTGACTTGCACTTTCAAATTTTGTAACAACTTACTCCTTGTCGTGAAATATCCCATCAAAATTAAGTGTTAAATTGTTATTAGGTAAGATGTAGTCTTTGTCGTTTATGATGCTATAGGAATTTTCATTAAATTTTTAACTCTTTGTTCACAATAAAGACTAAATTATTGTAATTATGTAAGTAGAATGGTTTAATTGTTACATATTAAAGTTGATGACTAAATTGTCACAAAACTGAAGATACAAAGTCATGACCCCTCGTAGCCATTTAGTTTTAGTTTTGATTTTTTTTTTTTAATTATGTTTTAGTTTAGTTTTTTTTTTTTTTTTAATTATACTGTTTTCTTACCAATTCTTACCCATGGCTTTCATCTTTCACAAGTGTTGGAGTATTTGCCAAAAAAATGAAAATATGTTTTTAAAAGCATAAATATACAAGGATATGATCCCGTTTGATAACCATTTTGTTTTTTATTTTTAGTTTTTGAAAATTAAGCCTATAGCATGACTTCCACCCTTAATTTCTACATTTTGAAAAAAGCAAACCAAGTTTTGAAAACTATTTAAAAAAATGTTCAAAAGATTGCTTTTATTTTTAGAATTTGACTAGAAATTCAAGTGTTTTTTAAGACTTTTCAAAATAATAATAAAAAAGATTAGGAGGAAACATTCGTAAATTTAAAAAGCAGGAAATTTAAAAAGCAAAATTGTTATGGAACCCAAAATTTTCAATTTTCGTTATCCACTTTGTATTGATGATTTCGATGATTTCAAAAACGAAGTTAAGTTTTAAAATGTTGTTTTCAAAAAGTTATTTTTCTTTTTAGAAATTGGCTGGAAATACAAGTATTTTTTTAACAAGCATAAAAACCATAATTAAAAAATTGAAAAGAAACAAACATTAAATTTAAAAAATAAAAACAAAAATATAACACCAAAGGAGGCCAATTTTTTAATTTTCAAAATTTGATTTGAATTTTAAAAATACTTCTAAAAATAGAGAACAAAATAAAGAGATAAATATGTGGAAACATTCCTTATAAGATTAATTTTCAAAATCGAACAATAAAAAAACTAGCACCCCATTTAATATCAATTTCTTTTTTTATTTCTGTTTTTACATTTTATGTTTGTTTCCTCCAAATATTTTATACAATGATTTCACATTTTTTAAAAACCTTTTTAAGTAACATTGAAAATAATTAAAATCAAATTATTAGCAAACATGGCTATGTTATTTAACCATATCTAAATTACTTGTGACTAAAGATTAGGGACAAAAACAATATATTTTAACCACAGTTTTTATGTTTGGTGTAGGTCGGCACGAAGATTCGTTGCTGTTGTCCAACCATATCTTTGCAACTTCTAAGTAGCTATGTCCTTTTTTCCTCGCACATACATTACATTTATCAAAATCGCTTCCACGCTGTACTCCTACTCTAGTTGACTCTATCTTTATTTTTTAAGAAATATTAAAATAGGCGAGAATTTGAATATGCTATTTTATAGGTCTGTCATTCATATTTGATATTTTGTAAATATGATAAAATTTTCAAATTTGAATTTCTAATTTTTTTTATTCCATATTCTAATTATCAGCAATATATTAGTCAAGTGTATCTTTATCAAGTATATTAGTCAAGAGCATCAAGTTTATCAACCGTGTAAACAAGTGAATGATTGACAAATTTATTAGCAGTTAATCAAGTATATCAAATGAAGGAATCGAATTCCTTTATTGGAAGTGATTGAACGCTTTGCCCCAATTTTGTTACAAAGAAAATCTTACAGAACATTGAAATAAATTACAAAGTTAAGCATACTTTTAAGGTGGAGAAGAAAAATATCATCTACCTTTGTTAAACTTTTCAAAGTCTTGTTTTCTTCTCCTAAAAATGATGAAGTTAATGTACGTACAAAATTGAAACACCACCACTTTGTCTTCTCTAGTATTCTCTTGGAACAAGGTGGTTTGTGGGAACCTTGTGAGAGGGAAGAGAATGAAATTTATAGAGAGTCAGAACTTCTTTGTGATAATCAAGAGAGTAGAGAGAAAGCATTTTTTTTTTTTAGTTCTATCTTTTATGTGAAAGACTTAGCACCCTTCAAATTGTAGACCTTCTGCAAAATATACAGGCAGAGAAAGAGGATAACTGCTATCTCTCCACTCTTCCACTCCCCTACAATACAAGGAAGTTATTTATATTTGTTAATTAATATATAAAAAATATATTAAATAAAATCTAATTTGATAATATATTTGTTAAACATTAATTAAATAAATTAGATATTAATTAATTAAATCTAATTTAATTAATTAATTTAATTAAAATACCATATATTTAATTTAGCATATATATGAATCATATTCTACTATACATATTCTCTCTTAACATATAGTTTTAATATGAATCTTATTCACATTAAGTATAGCCTATAATTTAATATTAATCTAATTCATATCAATATTTAAATCATATTCAAATATTAATAGTATTATATTAAGTTTTAATTTTAAATTTAATTCAAAATTAACTTTATATTATAATGTAGCTCATACATTATTGAAATCGTATCGTATACAATTAATTTCCTTTATTAATTTGAATATTCAAATTCTTTCAATTCTTAGTTTCCTTGTTTAACCCATTGTGAGCTACCAAAGAGACCTAATAGACCTACAATAATAAGTTTCAAGGATCCGAAATTAATTAATTAAACTCTTTAATTATATTAATCAACATTCATCAACTATGAGGCATACCACTAAAGACCTATAGTTGCACTCTTATGAACTGTGGTATATTTATGTGTCTATTGATTAACCATATGTTATAAGTCAACTCTTCACAAGTTGTTTGTAATTACAGTTGGGTCAAATTATCGCTTTACCCCTGTAATTATCTCTTGCACCTTAAGTACCACTGATCATCGAATGAACAATTCTTTTTATTGTCCAACCATAAACAAAATCTCTCTCAAGCCAATGAGAGGGTGAAACCTTATTGTTCAAGTCCCGAAGTTAGCACTTAAGAGAACAACCTATCTACTTAACATAAAGTCAAGAAGAAGTGAATTCCATTTTGTGAAGTTATATTCCTAGCTCCTCACTCGGTATCATTCCCAAAATGCTAGGCATATTGAGCCGGCAGCTAAGGTCATTCTCACCCATACAAATCAAAGAATGACCTTTATGAGGAGGAGTTCATAACTCGCTCGGGATTGAGATTGAGTTACATGGTTATCGTTTGAAATGTAAATCTCTTCAATTAACGGTGTTACAAAGAGAGATCATATTTCATGGTCCAATCTTATGCAGACTCACTAAATAAGATACCCCTGTTAGTATAAATACTTTAAATCTATATGGAATAGATTAACTCCAGGTTCACTCATGCAAAATTGTCAAGAATGAATAACTTACCGAATTCCATTGAGAGATTGATGATAACTTTAAGATGATTACAGCTTCAAGATGACTATTGTCTTCCTCAACCGAAACTTTTAATGCCATTAGTAGGATCTTTCTCTAGATGAGATTCAAGAAAGACTGAATGCTTATTATTTTGGTATGTTAAGGACCATAGCCTAAGGTCTCTTTATATACTAGTTCAATTAAGGTTCCCATTAAACCCTAGACAATCTAGGAATAGACTTCTATCTATTTAGTCTCCATACTCAATTAGGAACCTAGGGCCTTAATTAATTAGATCACATAATAGGGCTCAATCTAATAAAATAACCCAATGTGATAAAATACTAATCCACATACATAGCCCATATTTTAATTATACATATTTTTATTAAAATACGTCTAACAATCTCCCACTTGAGCTATGTCTGTGTACTTGATGTAGTTAAATCACATAAACCTTAAGCACACATAAATAGGTTATTTCAATAATAGAATTCCCCTTTAGTTCAATTTGTTCCATCTCCTATATCGACACGGAATCAAGGTGACTTTTGTCACTACCCTCATAACGAAACCTCCCTTGATCACCACTTTCAATACATTCAATGTCATAGATCAAGTATGGATGAATAGCATGGAAACTACATGCAAAGTGATATAGATCATGCATGTTTCCAATTGGTCCAAATTCCTTAGTGAGATCATTCTAAAAAACTTTATGCTAAACTACATGCATGATAAACAAGTTTAGATGATAAAACAAAAACCATCAACTTTATTCTATATAGAAAATAAACAAATTAAGGTAAAAAAACATCCTCAATAACAAACTCCCACTAAATCATGAGATCAGAAAAGTGACTGATACCATGTAAGTAATGTGCTCATGAAAAACTTTAGGTGGTAAACCTTTAGTCAATGGATCGACCACCATAGAGTTTGTTCCTATGTGATCTATCGAAATTTAACCATTATGAACTTTCTTTCACAACTAGAAACTTTACATCTGCATACTTTGACTTTGTATTGCTACTGTTGTTGTTGGAATACATCATTGCTGACTTATTGTAACAAAATAATTTTAGTAGTCTTTTTATGCCTACCACTATTTGCAGCCCATTGACAAAATTTCGCAGCCATATTTTATGATTGGACGCCTCATAACATGCTATAAACTCTGCAACCATGGTAAAAGAAGCCATAAGTGTTTGTTTAACACTTTTCCAAGATACAACTCCTCCCGCCAATATGAAGATATAGCTGGAAGTGGATCGCAAAGTGTCTTGGTATCCAACATAATCGAAATTAGAATACTTAATGATCTCTAAAACTTCTAATTTCCGATAAGTGAGCACATAATCTTTTGTTCTCTATAAATATCTCATAAATTGTTTGGCTGCTTTCCAATAATTCATCTCTAGGTTGCTTAAGTATCAAGTACGAACGCAATATCTGGACGTGTACATACTTGAGTGTACATTAGACTTTCAACAGCCGATGCATAGGAAACCTTTTGCATCTCCTTAGTGTTGAGTATGGTTTTGGGGCATTGACCTAAATGAAATTTATCACCTTTAGCAACAAGGGCTTCTCCTGATGCACAATCTTTCATGCCAAATCTACTCAAAATCTTTTCAATGTAGTTCTTTTGTGACAATCTCAAAATACCTTAAGAACGATCTTGTAGTATTTCAATTCCTAATACAAAAGAAGCATCACTAAGATCCTTCATCTCAAAATTCTTTTTGAAAAACTTCTTAGTATCGTGCTATAAACCTATATCATTATTGATGGGATTGGTGTCCTAAATCTTATGGGTCTCGTGGTTTGTAATTAGTGAAAAGAAAAATTATTTCTTTAATAAAATAAGAGGTATTCTATTTGACATTTGGATTACATGTTATTCAATCCAATAAACTAAGATCCAATGTTATTATATGTAGCTTTAGTGCAAGTGGGAGATTGTTGGGATTTGTGCCCTAAAGCCTCATAATTGATTAGTTAATTAATTTAATTATTAATTATGCAATATTAATTTATCCATTAACGAAAAAAATCCAAGGTTATTGCATGAAGTCTTAAACATGTATGTAGTTGACATACGGGTGGATCATGTTCAAGAAATAACCTAAAGGTCTATAATATATGGATAAGGTTGGATGCCTTATCTTGGTAACACTATGGATACAGCCCACTTTATAATAGTTACAAATGGTTTGATCCAAACCGTTCATGTAGAGACATGTGAGTAGGGGTATCCTATACAAAGAGTTTGTATAAGATCGGGCCGCAAAATATTTAATCTCTATTTGTAAATCCATTAATTGATGAGATTAATATTTCATAGGATGATCATGTGTGACTCGATCTTAATCCTTAATGACTTATGAGGTCGATCCTTTGATTTGAATAGGTGAGAGTGGTCCGAGTTGCTAACTTAATAAGCCTACCATTTTGGGGATTTGACTAAATGGGGAGCTGGAACATAACTTCACAAGATGGAATTCACTCCTTCCCAGATAGGGTAAATAGATGAGTAGTTCCCTTAAGTGCTGATTTTGGGTCTTGAACAAAGGGCCTCACCCTTTCAATGGCCCGAGAGGGACTTAGTTTATAGTTAGACCATAAACAAATTGTTCATTAGAGAAATCAGTGGTACTTAAGGATAAGAGGTACTTATAGGGGTAGCACGGACATTTGACCCAATTGTAATTGTGAACCACTCATGAAGGATTAACTTGCTTATACTGATTATATCCGTGGACACAACTTGTCCTACAGTGCATAAGCGTTCAACTATAGGTCTATAGTGGTTTGCTCTGTAATTAATGAATGAAGGTTAATTTAATGAAATAGTTCAATCTTGGATCATTGGAGCTTATAATCTGTAGGTCAATAAGGTCCCCTTGCTAGCTTACCACGGGCCAACAAGGATCAACTATGTTGAAAGAAAAATTTGAAATGTTCAAATTTATGAGGAAAAATATTAATCGTATTGGATACAATTAATTACATGATTTGTTATAAGGTTTATTTGAATAAGATTCAAATTATAACTTTATAATATTAAGAATTAATTTATTTGAATATGATTCAAATAATTAATTATTTATTTGGATGAAATTTATATAAATAAATAAAGGGAGAATTAATTAATTAATTTGAATTGGATTCAAATAATTAATTATTTAATTTGGATGAGATTCAAATTAAAGATTCTGCAGAAATTAAATATTTAAATAAGATTTAAATATTTTAAATCATTTAATATGAGATATTATTTGGATAAATATTTATTAATATTGGATATTATTAAATATTTAATTTAAAATATCTACAGACGGGTGACTTAGGAGTAACCCATAGAGTTCTATTAATAAGGCCCTTGGGAGCCCTCATGGAACACACACTTTCTACAATAATAATCTTTACGATTACTCTAAAACTCTCCCTTTATAAATTCTCCTAATTTTCTTAGAAAAGTTCTAAGATTCTCCCATTCCCTCTATTCTTTCAAGAAGCGGTTCCCACAAACCGAATCTTTGCCAGAGTCATAGCAAGGAAGATCTCTTGGAAAAGAAGCGATTTCCACAAACTGGATCCTTGCCAAAGTCATAGCAAGGAAGATCTCTTGGAAAAAGAAGACTACAAGGAGAAGACTGTTAGTTCGAGGAGAAGATTGAAATTATAGATCGACAAAGGTATAATGTTTAACCTTTTCTTTACTTTTTGTATTTTTAATTTTTCAAGAAATCAAAGAACGCAATCACACGATTTTGCCAGGATTCAATTCCCTTCCGCTTGGACAGTATGTGATAGACATACAAGTTGATCTTGTTCAAGTAATAACCTAAAAGGTCTATAGTATATAGATAACGTTGGGTACCTTATCCTGGTGACACTGTGGATACAACCCACTTTCAAATTGTTACAAGAGTTATAAGTGTTACAAACGATTTGATCCAAATGTTTATGTAGAGACATGTGAGTAGGGGTATCCTGTATAAAGAGTTTATATAAGACTAGACCATGAAATGATTAATATCTTATTATAACACTGTTGATTAAATAGATTAACTTTTCATTAGGAAGACTATAGGTAACCCGATCTCAATCCTGAGTAAATTAGATAAATTAAGAGTGGCCTGTCTAGGAGGACAATCTTTTCATAAAGGTGAGAGTGGACTGTGTCGCCGACTCAATAAGCCTACTATGTTGAGGATCTGTTCGAGTAGGGAGCTGGGAACAAAACTACACAAGATGGAGTTCACTCTTTCTCATCCTTAGGGAAAGTAGATAAATTGTTCTCTAAGTGCTGAATCCAGATCTTGAACAAGGGGCCCCTCCCTCTCATTGGCCCGAGAGGGATTTGTTTATGATAGGACCATAAACAGGTTGTTCATTAGGAGATTAGTGGGACTTAAGAAGAAAGAAGTAATTATAGGGATAAAAAGATAATTTTGACCTAGTTGTAATTATAAGCGGTTTGTGAAGGGTGGACTTATTGACGACTGGTCATATCCATGGACACATAAATAAATCTATAGTGCGAAGAGTGCGACTGTGGGTCTTTAGTTGAGTGACTCACAATTAATGAATGTTAATTAAATTAATTAAAAAAAATTAGTTAAAAAGTTTAATTAATTTAATTTCAAATCATTGAGTAAAATTAATATGAATGAGATTCATATTGAAACTATAGCTTAAGAGAAAGATATGCATTTTTCATATGATTTAAATGCACTATGAATAAATATGTGATGTTTATTTGTTAATTAATTAATTGATTATTATTTATTTAATTATATATATTATTTTATATTTGATTTGATATAATTATATATAATAAATAATAATTAGGGATTAGGGTTAGGCTTGATCTCAATATAACGATATAGAGATACAGGAAACTGACGACAAGTAAAAACAAAAAGCCAGAAGCTCCCTTCTCTCTAAAATTCTTTTAAAGTTTCTTTCAACATTCTTCAGTTCCCTAGAATAAGAGAGGATCCCACCATTCTGTTGATCCTCCCTAAGTCATAGCAAGGTTGCTAACAGTAGTGTTCTTAATCTTGGAGTTTTTGTTTCAGAAACTCCAAGAAATTTAGAAGAATCCTCTTCATCCTAAAAATTATATAGTCTAAATTCTTTGTTACATATTCTTAACCTTATTTTTCTAGAAAATCAATTATGTTTTTTTCTTTCCCAAATCAAAGACAAAAGCAATTATACGCTTCTACATTGGGACTCAATCCCTTCAATTACTTGCTACGAGTATATCATTGACATATAACGCCAGAAAGATAGATTTACTCCCAATGAACTTGTGATATATACAATCTTCTACTATATTCACCTCAAAATCAAATGAAGTAATTACTTCATGGAATTTGTGATATCATTGACAAGAGGCTTGCTTAAGAGCATAGATAGCTTTTTTCATTTTGCATAACATAGACTTTGAATTAACAGACACAAAGTTTTCTCGTTGCACCATATAATTTGTCTTATCAATGTCTCCATTGAGAAACACAATTTTTACATCCATCTGATGTAGCTCTAAATCAAAGTGAGCTACAATTGCCATGATTGTCTTGAAAGAGTCTTTCGGTGAAACTGAAGATAAAATCTCTTTGTAATCAATGCATTCTTTTTTGGTAAAACCCTTTACAACAAGACGAGTTTTATATTTTTCAATTTTGCCTTGTGAATCCCTTTTGGTTTTAAATATCCATTTACAACCTATGAGTTTCACTCTTGATGGCAATTCGACAAGTTCCCAAACATCATTGTCTTTCATGGATTTTATTTCCTCTTCCATAACATTTATCCACTTATGAGAGTTAAAATTTTGTAGTGCTTGTTGGAAGTTGATTGAGTCATCTTCCTATAGGGATGAAAGCCCTAACGTGGCAAAAAAGTACAAAGAACAAAACCTCAAAATTTAATTTCGGAATTATGAAATACCAATACATTGGTAATTCAACAGAATTAAACTAGATTAAGCATGTAACTAAGGAAAGAAAAACCAACTTTTTGAAATCGATTTGGAACACCACCACGCGATTCACTTCCTATTCTCTGAAGAATTGAGAACTTGGTTTGTGGAAACCAATCTCAAAAGGGAACCACAATTTCTTTTAGGGAGAATTTTAACTCACAAGAGTAGAAGATCAATTTCATAATCTTCTTTTCCTTGTCTATTTTCAGGTATATGAAGAGAAGAACTGAAGGAGAGTGAGAGAGAGAGGAAGACGTGGGATTGAACATTTCCCATACATGGGATATTGGTTATTTGGTTTTTAATAAAATAAAAAAATCAAATAACTAATTTAGTTAATTAATAGTAAATAATAATTAATTAAATCTAATTTAATCAACAAATTAATTTAATTCATATTTAAATGAACATTTCTCACATAACCTATGGTTTTAATTTAATTAATTTAATCAAATCAAATCAAATCAAATCAAATAATCAATCAACTCTACAATTAATTAATTACCAAATTAAATATCTAATATTTAATGTAACCTACACTTAAATCATATTCAATTGTATTTCTCTCATAACCTATAGTTTTAATGTGCATCTAATACGCATTAAACTTTTAACATATAGATTTAATATGAATCTAATTCATATTAAATTAATATTTGAACTACTTCAAATATTTAATTCTCTCATTAATTTTGAATCGCATCTAAAAATTAAATTTATAAAGTTTAAAAAAGAAACTTTATATTATAATTTGTGATACATTATAATATTCCCCAAGCAACTTCGAACATTTCAAATTCAATTCAAGATTTGATGTACCTTAATATTCTTTACGAGCTAGAAAAGGGACGTAGTGGACCTACAGATCAGAAGCTCCAACGATATGATATTAATTTGCTAAACTCATTAACCAAATTAATCAATATTTATTAATTATGGGTACACTCCACTAAAGACCCATAGCTGCACTCTTCTTACTCCAGATATATTTTTGTGTCCATGGATAGAGACCAATAACAATAAATTTGTCCTTCACAATTGTTACTTCAACTGGGTCAAATTATCGTTTTACCCTTGGGTTACCTCTATATTCTCAAGTTCTAGTGCTCCTCTAATGAACAACCTGTTTTATGGTCCAACCATTAAATAGAAACCCTTCTCGGGGCAATGAGTGGGTAGGGTTCTTTGTTTAAGTCCCAAAGGCACCACTTAAGGGAACACTCATCTACTTACCTAAAGTCAGGAAGGAGTGAAATTCGTCTTGTATAATTATGTTCCCAATTCTCCACTTGGTATTGTCCCTAAAATGGTAGGCATATTAAGTCGAAAAATCGGCCACGCTCACCCATACAAATCAAAGGACAATCCCTCATGAATAAGAGTTCATAATATACTCAGGATTAAGACTAAGTTGCCTAGGTCATCCTATTGAAATAGATACCTAACTAATTAATGGAATTACATCTAGTGGTTACTATTTTGTGGTCCAGTCTTATGCAAACTCATTACACAGATACCTCCACTTGCATGTCACCTACACGGACATGTTGGGTCGTATCTATAGTATTACCAGGATAAGGTACCCAACCTTATCCCTGTACTATAGAACCTTTAGGTTGTATCTTGATCATTGATCCCCGTATGTCTTCACATACTATTCAAGACTCATAAGACAACCTAGGATGTTAGTTTACTGAATTTCAGGGTTATTAAGACAAAATAAATACAACGTAATCAATAACACTTATTGAAGAACATCAATAACACTTTATTAATGAAAGTCAATTATTTACATTTATTGTTATCTACGAGTTTTAGGACATAAAACCCAATAAACTCCCACTTGAACTAAAACTCTAGTTAGTGGGATGTATATAATGTTAGTAACCAAAACAACGGAGATGGTAAAGAAAATACAATAAACTAGGGCATCTATATACCCATTACACATCTCCCACTTGACCTAGATTACATAATGTACAATCTCGCAGACCTAGATTTTCTAGATGACTCTTGAACACCTTAGCCGAGAGAGCCTTCGTAAATGGATCAACGGTGTTGTGCTCCAAAGCAATCTTTGTGATGACTGCATCTCATCGTTGCACAATTTCTTGTATTAAGTGATACTTCGTCTCAATGTGCTTTCCTCATTTGTGGTTGCGAGGCTCTTTAGAGTTAGTTACTACCCCACTGTTGTCACAGTATAGTGTGATGGACAAGTCCATGTTTGGAACAACTTCCAAATCGTTTAGGAACTTCTTGAGCTGAACTACTTCCTTTATTGCTACATAAGCAACTACATACTCAACCTCCATGGTGGAGTATGCTATGCATCCTTACTTGATGCTACGCCATACTACAGCTCCTTCGTTCAAGGTAAAGACCGATCTTGACGTGAATTTTTTAGAATCCTTGTTAGTCTGAAAATAAGAGTCGGTGTATCCCGTATGGATCAAATTCTTAGCTCCATACACCAACTTGTAGTCCCTCATTCTCCTGAGATACTTGAGCATGTTCTTAACCACAATCTAATGGTCTGACCCTCGATTGAACTAGTATCTACTAACTGTTCCCACCACATAACAAATGTCTGGCCTAAAATAGTTGAAATCCCTAATGCAGCGGAAGCAGTACAGAACCAAACTAAAAATTAATTAGGATTTTGAAATACCCATACACTGTAAAAAAATATATATATATATAGAAAACCTACTGTATTAATTCTAGGGTTAAGCATGATTTTAGACTTAAAAGCTTTCCATTTGTTGTCGACTCTGAATCTACGAATCTCCTTTTGGCTTCTAGATCACAAACACCACTACCACGAACCTCTCCTATTCTGTGAGTGATGAGATAAAGAATTGTGGATCCTTTTCTTGATATGGGAAAAACTAGAGAGAAACTAACGAGAATTTTAGAGAAGAAGAAAAAGCAATTTTTATCATAGAAACCTCTCTCTTTATTCTCTGCTCATTTTGCAGGCAAATATAGAGAGATAGATGAGGAGACGTGGGAGTAAATCATATAAAGAGTAACTCCCACGTATGGGAGTTACCTTTTTTTTTTTTAAATTAATTAATTAATTTTTTAATTTTAATATAACAAATACATAAATAAATAATAAATAAGAATTAATTAAATCTAATTTAATTAATTATTTCATTTAAATCATATTTAAATGAACATCTCCTATATAACCTATAGTTTTAATTCATTTAATTTAATTAAATCAAATTTAATTAAAATAAATTAAGGAAATTTATTCTTTAATTCATTTATTGTCAAATTAACTATCTAATATTTAATTTAACTTACATTTGAATCATATTCAATTGTTATTCTCTCACTTATAGTTTTAATGTGCATCTAATACACATTAATTTTAACTTATAGTTTTAATATGAATCTAATTCATATTAATATTTGAACTCCTTCAAATATTTAATTCTCTCAAAAATTAATTTTATATCATGTCCAAAATAAAATTTATATTATAAAGTTTAAAATAAACTTTATATTATAACGTATCATCATACATTATATTATTTCTCTAAGTAAATTTGATCATTTCAAATTTCATTCAAGAAATAAATATCTCAGCACTTTTTACAAGCTAGGAAGAGGACTTAATGGACCTACAGATCAGAAGCTCCAACGACATGAGATTAATTGGCTAAACTCATGAACCACATTAATCAATGTTCGTTAACCGTGGGTACACTCTACTAAAGACCTATACTTGTACTCTTCTCACTGCAGATATATTTCTATGTCAATGGATATAGACCAATAATAGCAAATTAGTCCAAGTGTTCGTAACACCAGCTGGGTCAAATTACCATTTTGCCCATGGGTTACTTCTTAATCCTTAAGTACCAGTGCTCCTCTAATGAACAATCTTTTTATGGTCCAACCATTAAACAGAAACCCCTCTCAGGCTAGTGAGAGGGTAGGGCCCTTTGTTCAAGTCCTGGAGACACCACTTAAGGGAACACTTATTTACTTACCCTAAAGATGAGAATGAGTGAATTCCATCTTGTATAATTATATCCGCAGTTCCCCACTCGGTCTTGTCTCCAAGATGGTAGTAATATTAAGTCGACAAACGACCACGCTCACCAATACAAATCAAAGGACAATCCCATGTGAACAGGAGTTCATAATATACTTAGATTAAGACTAAGTTACCTAGGTCATCCTATTGAAATAGAAACCTAACTAGTCAACGGAATTACATCTAGTGATCACTATTTCATGGTTTGTTCTTATGCAAACTCACTGCATAAGATACCTTCACTTGCATGTCACCTACACGAATGTGTTAGATCATTGCGTTTGTATAAAATACAAAGTGGGCTATAACCATAGTGTCATCAGGATAAGGTACCCAGCCTTATCCCTATACTATAAACCCTTTAGACTGTATCTTGAACATTCGTCTTTGTATGTCCCCACATACAGTTCAAGACTCATAAAACAACCTAGGATGTTAGTTTATTGGATTTAGGGTTATTAAGACAAAACAAACAAAAAACAAGCGATAACGCTTATTGAAATAACACATCAATAACTCTTTGTTAATGATTTAATGCCAGTCAAATAATTACATTTACAATATACGAGTTTTAGGGCATAAAATCCAACATGGCCTAGTGTAGAGCATAACATACATTAGGCTGCCCACAGTTGAGGCATAGGGAATACGTCTCATATCCTCAATTTCTTGAGATATCTTAGGACATTGTTCCTTAAACAAGTGAACCCCATGCATGAAAGGTAATAAACCATTCTTAGAGTTCTGCATTGAATATTGAGTCAACATTTTTTTTTATATAAGTTGCTTGAGATAGGGCATTATGTTCTTACAATCCATAATGATTTGGATCCCAAGAAAATACTGCACCTTTCCCAAATCTTTCGTTTGGAACTGGGATGCTGTTGCATTTCTATAGTTGTGATACATGCGCTAATTTATCAATCAAGTTTTCCTAAATTGAACATAAGTATAAGCAGAAATTAGGTTTCTCGGTGAGTTCGAGGTTGAACGTAGGGACTTATGTAGATTTTAAATTCTCAAAGTGTACTAGCTATTTTTTAAACAAACATTCAAAGATTGTGTTGCATTTAACTACAAAAACAAAATATTAAATAACTAATAATAGGTGGAGATGGTGAAGGATGTGTTTACAACAATTAATTAGCAAAAGTGAACAGGAATGGGAAAAATAGGGTTGTGGGGCCATTATTGTCTATTCTTAAAAAACGCAACATAAATAATTTCACGTTCTCAACTTATAATCTGTACCTCTCCGCTATCAGATTGCATGCTCATATGTCTATGACGCATGGATGAAGTATTATTAAACCATAAAGTTGTTTCTATGTCAAGAAATACTACTTAACTTGCTTAATGAATTCCACCATCATTTACTCTCTCAAACAGTTGATTATTTCTACTTATCTCAATTAGCTAGATGGAAACAAGCAATATATTCTCATACATTAAGAAAAATGAAATAATCTTAACATTGTTCTTAAATAGACAATAACTTTGCCCAAACCCTCAAGAGATTTAGCTACTTATGCTTACTAACAAAAAAATGGAAATAGATGTAGAGATGAAAAGTTATGGACGATAATTTAGATTAATGAAACAGGGCAAGTGTTACAAAAAGTAGAATATCTTGGTACAAGGTGTAAACAACAGGATAGAAAAGATAGAGATAGAAAGCAGGAAAATAGTTGGTGGTTGATCAATCTCTTGATTCTGCCAACGGTGGTTGTGTGATAGCTACTGTAGTGGTGTGGTTGATCGGAAATGAGACTACTCTCTCGAGCGTTCAATCTCTAGTTGCCTTCTTGGACGAATTCTGCTACTAAAATAGTGAATCCCCAGGAAAATTAACAACCTTTTCAGCCTACGAATCTCCCTTTTTATAGAGACTGTGTTGTAACACTGGTTGATTCGTGTCGTTTTCAGCTCATTTGTTGCTTTACATCAATCTCGCATGATTGCATAATTCTCGGCTCAATTGGTAATCGCTTGTCATACTGTAAATGAAGCAGATCAATTTCCAGCTATCGAAGATCTTAAAGCTTGCGTCTGCTGACTTACGACCTTGTGTTTGTCACTTAGAAGACATCCTATCTTGCGTCATGCATTTCCTGCACTGAATAATGCATTTTAGAGATAGTTTAACTCGAAAGCATTTATCTTCAGCAAGTCAAGAGTGTAAATCGCAAAGAAGGTTTTTGTCAACGAATTTAATTCAAGACTACTGCATAATCCTTTAAATCTTCCCCATTATTCTAAGAAAAAGCTATAATAACTTGTATTTCTACAAGTTATTAGCTGCCAACCCTTTTTTAACATCAGTAAGGTAGCCTACATCATTCCAAATGAGTAGGATATCGTCCATATAAAGTACTAAGAAAGCTACTTTACTGTTGATGATTTTCCTGTGGACACAAGGTTCATCAACGTTTTGGTCAAAACCAAAAGACTTGATCGTAGTATCAAATCTAACGTTCCAAGATCTAGAGGCCTGTTTCAACCCATAAATAGATCGATTTAGTTTGTAAACTTTTTGTTCTTGACCTTGGGCTATGAACCCTTTCGAGTTAAGACATAAAAATGTTCTCTTCATGATTGTCATTTAGAAAGGCAGTTTTGACATTCATTTGGCAAATTTAAAAAATATGTGGCTATGGATAAGAGAATTCTTATAGATATAAGCATAGCAACAGAGGAAAAAGTTTCCTAATAGTTAACTCCTTCCTGATAGACAGCTTTGAAAGTTTGCACTTTCCCTGCTACATCTTTCTTTCGTTTATAAATCTGTCTAGACCCTATGGGTTTAACCCCTTTAGGTAGATCTACAAGTTTCCATACTGAATTGAAGTACATAAACTTCATTTCAAGGTCCGTGGCTTTGACCCATTGGTCTTTGTCTACACATTCATTGCCTGTTTAAAAGACAACGGATCTTCAACACCATCATCTGGTATAACGACCTGAGTTTAAGTTAATCCCAAGTAACGGTTAAGTTGTGATACAATCCTCCCACTGCATTGAGGTACTCTCAACGATTGAGAAGGATGAGACTGACCTGAAGTGCTAGGTTCTTCATTAACTCTTGATGAAGGACCAACTTCATCAACAACTCTTCATTTAATACTAATTTGCTCTGTGTTTTGTTTTCTTGTGGATTGAAGAAGAAACCACTTTTCTTTTATTTAGGGTAACAACAAATTGACATAATCTTGAATGAGGTTCTAATCTTGAACGAGGTTCTAATTTCTTAGGATTTGTCACTAATACATGTGCAAGACAACCCCAAATTATGAAGTAGCACAAACTAGGTTTACGCCCCTTCCATAGCTTGAAAGGTGTTTCAAAAACACTTTTCGAGGGAACGTTGTTTAAGATGTGAACTACAGTTGCTACTGCACACCCCTAAAACGAGTTAGGCAATTGAGCATAACTCATCATAGAACGTACCATATCTAATAATGTTTTATTTCTCTTTTCTGATACACAACTTTGTTGAGGTGTACCAAGTGGTGAAAGTTGGGATTGGATTCCATGTTTTATCGTATAATCCTAAAATCTTAAATCCATATACTCCCACCCCGATCAAATCGAAGTATTTTAATCGTTTTACCTAATAGGTTTTCAACTTCAGCCTTATACCTTGAATTTTTCAAAGGCTTCAGACTTATGTTCCATTAGGAATAAGCAACCGTACCTTGAATAAACATCTATAAAAGAGATGAAGTATTCATACCCTCCTCGAGCTTTGACATTCATTGGACCATGAGATCCGAATGTATAAGCTTTAAGGGCCTTTAGCTCTATAGACTTTTCCACAAAAAGGTCTTTTAATCATTTTTCCTTAAAGACAAGATTCACGTGGAGGTAATGAATTATCTTCTAACTCGCTTAGAAGTCCATTTTTTACCAACCTTCTTATTCTATTGAGATTTATGTGATCTAATCTCAAATGCCAAAGATAAGTAATAGTTACTTGGAGAAATTCTTTGACTTTTTATTTGAGTACTAGCAGTTTTAAACATCTCATGATTTAATTTTTTTTTTTTTCAGTTGGTCTTGACACATACAAGTTGTCTTCTAATTTAGTAGAACAAGTAAGTACTCCATTTTTTTTGTAATGAATGCTTCATTAGATGAAAAAGAAATTAAATACTTTTGTTCGATTAAACAAGAAATAGATACAAGGTTCCTTTTAATTTTTGGAACTATATACAAATTTTCCAAAAATAAGTATCTATTTCTGAAAAACAAATTGGCAGCTCCTAGTGCACGAGCTAAAATGGTGTCTCCCATTCCAACCTTAAGTATCATTTCACCCTCCTCGAGCTATTGGAAGGAACTAATTTCTTGTAAAGAAGAACAAACCTGATTAGTGGCACCCAAAACAAGTATCCAGAAATTATAGTCATTTTCCACTAAACAAGTTTCTAAAACAAGTAAATCATACTTACCTTCCTTTTCCTTCTTCTTCTCAATAAGGTACTTAGGGCAATTGCATTTCCAATGACCATCCATATTGCAGTGGAAACATTTTCCCTTGTCAACCACCTTGGCCTTGCCCTTGTTTTTCCCACAGCAGGAGCCTTCCCCTTTTCTCCTTTCCTTTTCTGGATCTTCTTAGAACCAGAAGATGAGGGAATAGATTTAGTTCCAGAGGATCAACCCTTATGGAACTTCTTGGAATGGGCAACATTTGCATCTTCTTTGATTGATCCCTTAGTTTCAATAAAAGACTCGTAAGTCTATAACTCATTAAGGAGGGTAATTATAGTGTACTCTATTTTATTCATAACTGCATTGCTATGAAATTAGAGGAAACTCTTTGGAAAAGATTCTAGAATAAAGGACACCTGACTCTGCTCGTCAATGACCGTGCTATTTATTTCGGCTACGTTGAAGTGAACCGTCAAATCAAGAACATGTTCTCTCACCAATTGGCCTTCCTTCATACGTGCATTATAAACATACTTAAGGGCCTTATGCCGGATCTATGTGGACGGTTGCTCAAATATACACTGGAGGGACTCCATGATCTCACGAGCAGCGAGCATGACCTCATGTTTCTTGTTGAGAATGTCAGATAGACTCGCCAAGATATAGACTCAAGCCTTTTTATTAGCCTTTGTCCAGCGGTCGTGTGCATCCCTGGCAGCATGGGTTGCACCACGAGGGGGGTTTTGAGGACACTCCTTAGCTAAGATAAACTGCAGATCATCGATAGCCAAAATCGTATTCAAGTTAGATTTCCACATAGCATAATTTTCACCGATTACTTTTTCATTTTTAAGCAAGGCGATAATTGAGAAAGACATGCTAAAAATAACAAACAATTGACCGTATTAGTTATCTTTGCCTTAATCCATTACACAAAATACAAGCATCCAATCAATTAAGCAAAACAAGCAACCAAAGAACCCTAATGAATCTATTGATTTAGTTTTGCAACGATACTTCAGAGGTTTAGAACAACAGGCACCAAAGGGTGATTAATTATTCCTTCCTGAATTGAGACAATCTTAACTAATTACTAATACCAGAGTAACTCTCATTCCTATAGATCTTAGCTACCGTTGTTTGAACAAAGATTCATTAACTAGCTTAAATCATCTTTGTAAGTGTGACCCTACCACTTTTGGATCCCAAAGGTACCTTTCAACACGCCACTGTGAGGAAAGACAACTTTGAAGATTAACCTAAGAAACCTTATCTATTTTTGGAGTTTGCGTTGTTTCGAATCCCATGATCAGGCCCTCCAAAAAGGTGGTCGCTCCAAGACGACACGCAGGTAGATCATAGCAATCTCAGGGTGCAACCTAATGAAGGATACCATAGGATATATTGACACATGTCCTTCTCCCACTTACTATGACCGTTCCCTATTCACCTTGGTATTAACCCATGCAAATACTTTCGGAAGGGAGGGTGTGCCCAGGGCGACGCGAAGCCGAGCATGGATCTCAAGGTGTGAACTTTTAGAGATGTGAGAGCTAAATATTGATATATCACTTATACCATTTTTCTTCCACTAAAATGTTTTACCAGTTTTAGTAGGGTTGGCAACGGGGGCGGGGCGGGGCGGGTAGGGGTTCCACGTCCCTACCCTTGTGGGCGGGGCAGGCAGGGATTCCCAGTTGGAGAAACGGGTCCCTGCGGGGACCCATTCGTCGAGATAGAGCGAGAGCGAGACGGTGAGAAAGAGCGAGACTGTAAGAGAGAACGAGACTATGAGAGAGAGCAAGACTGCGAGTTCAAATGCATAACCAAATTACTACCAATAAGTAGAGCGAGACCGAGTGAGAGCGAGACCGAGATAGAGTGAGACACACATACACACACACACACACACACACACACATATATAAATGGGGGGTTGAGGATAAATCGGGGCCGAGACGAGTACCCAGAGAATGTCCCCGGTTTGACCCTCATCTCCGGTCAAATTGGGGATTCTCCTACCTGATCGGGGCAGGGCCATGCGGGTTTTTTGCCAACCCTAAGTTTTAGGGTTCTATTATACTTAGTTAAATTTCGGCTAATGAATCTGTCTAAGTCTATGCCTATTATAACTCTTATAAAGATCTTAAAATTAGGTTAATTAAATTCAATTTAATTAACCTAGTGACAATTCATGCTGATAGAACTTAGGTCAATTCAACTCAGGTTCCAATTCAATTTCCAATTAGGAGGTGTTCCGTAAACCGTCAACTTAAATACTCTAATCTGGACAGAACTGAATTGGTAAAGTTCCCTTGTAACCTAAATCCTATTCATCCCTACAGTCAAATTTAAAACTATTTTAAAAGAAAGTAAGACTTAATTCTAATCTAATTAGAATTAATGTGTTCTTAGTTAATGATTTAAAACCAATTTCCTAAGATCTTATGTTTGCATGCAATTCTGAATTATAGGTTGATGGTTACTAATCATTAATCTTTTATAACTATTATAAGTTTTAATGATTAGCTTTATAATCCTGCTTTCTATGATTTAATTAATTAACAATCATATTTTAGTTAAATATTAAACCATA
Source organism: Citrullus colocynthis (assembly GCA_031780015.1). Taxonomy (NCBI): domain Eukaryota; kingdom Viridiplantae; phylum Streptophyta; class Magnoliopsida; order Cucurbitales; family Cucurbitaceae; genus Citrullus; species Citrullus colocynthis. The sequence continues at coordinate 1,711,163 of QLSR01000069.1, read as the reverse complement.
TTCCATGCATTTCATGACAATAATATAACAATTATATTGAATTATGAATGTGTCATGCTCAATGCAAATTGATTTTCAAAAAATATATAAATAACACTTATATTAAAAGAAAATGAAAATCAATCAAGCATATACAACACATTAATAAATATAGCTATTTATATTTATCTAATTGTCATGCATTATGCATCGCCAATTTCATTTAGTCAACATATCACAATATATTAAATCACTCATGAAATTAAAAAATCATGCATTAATACCATATATGATAACATATTATAACATATTAAAATGCATGAATATGCTTAACTTATAGTGGGAATTATCTAAATGACATCTATAAAGCCTTTAAATAACAATTGAAGTGGTAATTTGACCCCTAGGATAAAAATAAAACAATTGATTACAATAAATATGCTAATTTTATCCTAAAATAGCTTCTCCCGCTCCAGAACTGGACCAGAACCCCTCGAACCATTCCGAACGGGATCTCAAAATTGCGCAGAACTGGACCAAAAATAGTTGAACCACAGTCGAACCGTAGCCAAAACACGCGAACTGGAGCCGAATCACGCGCTGGGAGCTGAACCAGAGTTGAATCGACATGAGTCGTGTGTTCTAACTCACGCTGATGTCACGATGACATTAGTGTGACGTTAGCCCTCGTTTCCTAGCGCCTCACTGACGTCATCGTGATGTCAACCTTTCTTCTTCCTTCAGTCGCACAAATTGTTTTTCTCATACAGTGCCGAAAAAATTTCAATTCCTCAGCCCTTCGTTCACCCGATTTTGGCAAAAAATAGTGTTGAAATTCATTGTACAACCACCCCGATCTAGACACGGGCTTACAAAAACAAGATTTACAACAAAACGCCCAAAAACATAGGGGCCTTTTACAGAATTGATCGAATAAAAAACTCATAAATCTAAGGCCAAATAGACCGAAAAACATTCAATTGCAAACTACATTCATAATGAAATTTAATCCAACCAAAACCAGTGCAAATTTCACAATTTCTAATTTAATTAATCGATATGGCTCTGATACCAATTGTAGGGATGAAAGCCCTAATGCAACAAAAAAGTACAGAGAACCAAACCTCAAAATTTAATTTTGGATTTATGAAATACCAATACATTGGTAATTCAATAGAGTTAAACTAAATTAAGCATGTAATTAAGGAAAGAAATACCAACCTTTTGAAATGGATTTGGAACACCACCATGCGATTCACTTCCTATCCTCTAAAGAATTGAGGACTTGCTTTGTGGGAACCAATCTCAAAAAGGAAACAAAATTTCTTTTAGAGAGAATTTTAACTCGCAGAAGCAGAAGATCAATCTCATTATCTTCTTTTCTATGCCTGTTTTCAGTTATATGACGAGAAGAACTGAAGGAGAGTGAGAGAGAGAGGAAGACGTGGAAAGAACCCATGATTAACCTAACTTCTCATATGTAGGAAAGTCGTTATTTGATTTTTAATAAAATAAAAAAATCAAATAACTAATTAAATTAATTAATAATAAATAATAATTAATTAAATCTAATTTAATGAACAATTTCATTTAAATCATATTTAAATAAACATCTCTCACATAGCTTATGATTTTAATTCAATTGATTTAATTTAATCAAATTTAATTTAATTGAATTAAATTAAATAATCAATCAATTCTACAATTAATTAATTACCAAATTAAATATCCAATGTTTAATGTAACCTACAGTTGAATCATATTCAATTGTATCTCATAAACTATAGTTTTTATGTGCATGTAATATACATTAAATCCGTAACCTATAGATTTAATATGAATCTAATTCATATTAAATTAATATTTGAACTACTTCAAATATTTAATTCTCTCATTAATTTCGAATCATATCTAAAAATTAAACTTATGAAGTTTTTCATAAAAACTTTATATTATAATTTGTCATTATACATTATAATATTCCGCAAGTGAATTCGAACATTTCAAATTTAGTTCAAGATTTAATGTACCTCAATACTCTTTATGAGCTAGGAAGAGGACCTAATGGACCTACAGATCAGAAGCTCAAACGATATGATATTAATTTGCTAAACTCATTAACCAAATTAATCAATATTCTTTAACTGTGTACACTCCACTAAATACCCACAATTACATTTTTCTCGCTGTAGATATATTTTTGTGTCCACGGATAGAGACCAATAATAGCAAATTAGTCCTTTACAAGTGTTCGTAACTCCAGCTGGATCAAATTACCATTTTATCCCTGGGTTACCTCTACATTCTCAAGTACTAGTGCTCCTTTAATGAATAACCTATTTTATGGTCCAACCATTAAACAGAAACCTGGCGGATAAATGAGCATGTAACGAAAGTTAATTTGATCAATTTTCACTCTAAGATGCTCAATTTAGAGGATGAAACATGCAATTAAAAAGAAAAACCAAAGTTTCAAGAACACTTACCCTTGAAGCTCCAAATTCTCCTTCAATTCTTGATGAATTTCAACACCACTTGGTTGTAGATCACCACAAGAGTCTTCTCTACTATTCTCTAGGCTTAGATTGGATGGTGGGATCCAAATTTGTGATGAATTTGAGAAGGAATGAAGGTTGGGAAGAAGATGAACAATGGATAGAATTTTTCAAAATTAACCCTTTAATTTCACAAAATTCTTAACCATTTTTATGTCAAAATCATCTCTATTTATTAAAGAATAACATGCAATCCAATTGCAACAAAATTTGACAACACAAAATGGTTAATTTGTTGGTTAATTGTGAAGAAGACAACCAAGCTCCTAGCTTAGTCAGTGAGAAATCCAATCTTCAAAAAGTCAATTTTAAAATAAATTTTCAATGAATTTTCAAAAATTAAATTAAAATTAATTTTTAATTTTAAAAAATAATTGAATAATTAAATAAATAAAAATAATTTAATATTTAATTAATTAAATATTATTTTAATATTAAATAATAAAATAATATTTTTTTTCCATTTGTCCCGATTTTTCTAATAACTGATATGAATCCCTATTCATATGATTAATATTTAAATCATATTTAAATATTATAATTAACTCTATTTGTACGTTTAATTCGTAATTAAACGTCGATATATCGTCTATATTTGACTTTCATTCATTAAGTCAAGATTTGAACGGTTCAAACTTATTCACCACACTATCTAAGATTTTAGTCCATTTATGAGCTAGTAGAGGAACCTAATGGACCTTTAGATCATGAGCTCCAACGATCCAAGATTAACCGGCCAAACTCTTTAACCTAGTTAACCAACATTTGTTAACTAACGGGACACTCCAGTAAAGCCCGTAGCTGCACTCTCCTCACGGTAGATATATTTGTGTCCATTTGATATAACCGTCATCGATAAGTCAATCCTCCACAAGTCGTTCATAACTTCAGCTAGGTCAAATACCGATTTACCTCTGAGTTATATCTTTTCTCCTTAAGTACCATTGTCCCTCTAATGAACAATTGATTTAGGATCTAATCACTAAATCCATTCCCTCTCGGGCTAGTGAGAGGATGAGGCCACTTGTTTAAGTCCTAGGAACAATATTTAAGAGAACAACCTCTCTACTATCCCTAAGTTAGGTGGGAGTGAATTCCGTCTTGCAAATTCTATGTCCCTAGCTATCTACCTGGTCTTATCCCTGAAATGGGAGGAATGTTGAGCAGCGCTATTGAGCTTACTCTCACCTATGCAGATGAAGGGATAATTCTGAATAAACAGGAGTTCATAGATAGCTTAAGATTTAGATCAAGTTATCTAGGTCATCGATAAGTGAAATTAATCAGTGTTAATCGTAAACGGTGTTAATACATAACAGTGATTATTTCAGGGTCAGTCTTACACAATTTTATTATGTAAAATATCCCTGCTCACATGTCTCTACATGAACAAATCAGGATGCACTTCATTTATGACACCTTACAACATTTGTAACAATCATGATGCGAGCCGTATTCAATAGTGTCTCTAGGAAGAGGTACCCAACCTGATCTATGTATTATAGACTTATTTAGGCTACTTACTCGAACTTGATCCTGTTTATGTCTCCACAGAAAGTCCAAGTACTCATAAGAATAGCCAAATGTTCGTAGTTTAATTGGATTTAGAGTTAATAAATAATTAATTCACTTGAATAACTTCATATGTACTAAAATTCATTTATTTACAAAAACTACGAGTTAGGACATACAACCCAACAAAACCCCTCTCAGGCTAATGAGTGGGTAGGACCCTTTGTTCAAGTCCTAGAGATACCACTTAAGGGAACACTCATCTACCTATCCTAAAGTCGGGAAGGAGTGGAATCCATCTTGTATAATTATGTTCCCAGCTCTCCACTTGGTCTTGTCCCCAAAATGGTAGGCATATTGAGTCGTCAAATCATCCAATCTCACCCATACAAATCAAAAGACGATCCCTTGTGAACAAGACGTCATAATATACTCAAGATTAAGACTAAGTTGCCTAAGTCATCCTATTGAAATAGATACCTAACTAATCGAAAGAATTACATCTAGTGGTTACTATTTTGTGGTTGGTTTTATGCAAACTTATTGCACAGAATACCCCTACTCGCATGTCACCTACACGAACGCATTGGATCATTGCTTTTGTATCTAATACAAAGTGGGTCGTATCCATAGTGTCACTAGGATAAGGTACCTAGCCTTATCCCTATACTATAGACCCTTTAGGATGTATCTTGATCATTGATCCCCGTATGTCTCCACATACTATTCAAGACTAAAAGGAAAAAGCCTAGGATGTTAATTGATTGTATTCTAGGATTATTAAGACAAAAAAAATACAACATAATTGTCACACCCTCTCCCGAGTTACGCTTTGTAACCCAGAAAGAGGAGTGAGGACAACAGACATCGACCATTTTATGACATCTACTGTCAATCTATGCCCCTTTATGCCTTAACATGTACACGTGAATAATCAAATTCAATACTAAATTATTTTAACATGCATAATTTAATTTACACAATTGTTTACAGGGTTTGTTCACAGGTGACAAACCTAGAATGATACAAGTTTCTACCTATTTCAAATGACAACATTATATCTCGACAGTCCTCGACTTCCAACAGCGACAAGGACTTGGCTGCTACCTAGAAAGAAAAACATAAGAAAAGGGTCAGCTTCACGAAGCCCAGTAAGTGATCAATAAAACTAGGGTTTAGATGACCCTTCAAATATAACTAATATAATAGGATTCATTAGTAAGCACAATTCTCACGATATTATACTCAAACCGCTCGTTTTGCTTAACCTTGGTATTAACTATCCTACTGACATTCTCAGCTTAACAATTCTTCTATCTAACTCGCTAGCTCACATGGCTCAGCTACTCTCCTTTTCCCTTATGTGTACATAATTTGACGTCTGAGGCTCATAAGCTAGACCAGTCGACCCTCTGACCATCCCGCGAGGAACTGATGCGCACTTTTTATGTTATCATAAGTGTAGGGGTCAAGTTATAATATAGTTAAAACGGCTTATACAGCCGAGTATCGTCCTCAGGGAATTGATTTGATTATTCTTTTAGCTATTTAGATATCGTCCCAATTTTATTTAAGGAACCAACTTATATTGACACTTAAGCTAACCTAATCTAAGAAAGCATATACAAGTGATCAAGATATTGAAAATATTAACAAAGAGTCGTTTTAGGGAATAAATTTCATCAAAGGTGTTATTAAACACAATTGCTTGACTCTTGAAGTAATTAACACAACATCTAGATCTAAAAGTCTTTTATCCGGATTGATTCTTTTAAAAGCAATCTTTTCTTTTACTTCAACCCTAATTACTAATTTCTTGAAACTAGGTGATTAAGCATAGCATTAAGAACCTTTGTCAATGATCTCTACTGTTATCCAACTATTTTTGGTGTTTTGAAACGATAGTCTAGCATGCATAATCTAACTTAAACATACTTTTCCAAGAAAGATTTAAATCATAGAAACATTCAAATGTCAATAAAACATTCAAAACCATTAAGAACAAATATGCTAGAAAGCATAAATGCAAATTCACAATCAAGAAGCAAAGTGTTCAAAAATTTAAGCCTAGGAATTCATCTACCCGTAAAACTATGAGAAGTTTAGCCTAACATGGCATCCATAGACAGAACCAACATTAGAAAAGCAAGATACAACAAATAAACTAGGAATAAAGATAGGGAAGAAAAGTTTCCAAGCTTGTTTCCAGGATGGATTTGGCCTTCCGACGATCCTTGAACCTTCTGACATCATGGAATCTTCATATCTTGCACTAAACCCTCACTCTAAGTCTTTAATCTCCAATCCTCTTTCTCTTGCATTTCTTGTGTCTCTTCTTCTCTATGTCTCTTTGCCCTAGGGTTGCTAGAAATCCTTAGATTTATAGAGTTGGTCACCCAAAATTCTTTCCAAAATTGTTGATCTTCAAATAAGGACAGCTGGCACCGCGACGCTTGTCAATGGCGTCGCGGCGCTGACTGACATCGAATGGTGGCGTCGCTACGTTGTAAGATGGCACCACAACGCTATGCGTCATGAAAACATACCCTCAGCATCGTGCCACATCAGTGCTGCTATGCTGAGGTTGAGTGATACTCTCGGGAAAATGCGCCGTGGCGCTACCCTGTTTTTGGCTGTTTGGTGATTCTTTTCTCTTTTTCACTTGATTTTGGCTCGGTTTGTTTTTGTGGCTTTCGATCCTTTTTTTCTTTATTTTGACCTGAAAACCACTAGCAAACAAGTGAAATCTAATATAAACTCTCTTAACTTAAGAGAATAAAAAGCACTTTTGAAGCACTTTTCTCCACTCCAAACTTAGAGATTTGCTAGTCCCGAGCAAAGAGTAGAATCAAATAAAAGGAGTTTAAATGAAGACGTGTGCTAACGACTCATGTCTCAGAGAATAGCATTTAAGAGCTTAAGTAGAAACATGCAAGCATATCTATATTGGTATAATCATTCAAGGCCAAATCTTGCTATCTCCCATGTGTGTGTGTGCAAGTGTCACACCCCCTCTTTGTTTACCTACTTAACCTGAAAGGAGATGTGAAGACAATATACATCACCCCTTTTGTGACGCATATTGTCCCATCTTACATAACTTCCTGTGCAAACATTCCATATGTATACATTCATAGAATTCAGCCATATTAACGCATGATCATTATAATAATCCTTCCTGTACACAGTACACTTTTATAACATACTCTCTCAGTACCCACTTATAAACAACTAAATCTACATGCCACCAGTGTTAAGTTATTTACACGTACAACAACGAGAAAATAAACTATTTTTGGAAACTTGAAGCTTAAGCAGGGTGAGTTGGAGTAGGCAATGCACCAGGAACGTCCTTGCTACCTGGGAGTAAAAGAAAACATGGAAAACGTGAGCTAAAAGTCCCGTGAGTGACTAATTTTGTAAAACCATCTTTTGTTCGAAAATAGGCATGTTAAAATCATAATAACGCCATAAACGTAAACGTGATTCAAATAATCATTTATGTAAAATCATAATTTTCAACAACGTAAACAAATCACATATGTTCATGCCAAAATGATTGTACACGAAAATCAGTTCGTTCTCAAAACTTTCCCTTAGTCAGGGCGGAGCAAGACTCAACGCACCCGCCGTCGAAAACATCCTTAGTTGAGGCGGAGTAAAACTCAACGCACTCAACGTCGATAACAACCTTAGTTGGGGTGGAGCAAGACTCAACACACCCAACGTCACAACCTCTATGTGCACATAGGAATATCGTAGGTTACCCAAGTGCCTTCTACAAGTCCTTCAGTACCGGGTCCCAGGGAAACTCACATGCCTTTTCATGTCCTTCAGCATTGAGCCTCCTCTAAAACATTTTAGAAACCAGTATTATACGTAAATAGTTCACATGAAAACCTTTCATGAAAAATCAGATATATCACGATAAACAACATTTCACAACATGTCATTCAACGTCTTATAGAAAACGTATAAAACATGCCTTATGAACAATATCATTAAACATCATGCTTTTCAAGGAAACAGTTCATCTCAAAGCCATAACTTATAAGAAAAACCAAACTAAACATTTTCAATAAATTTCGTTTTCAAAGAAAGAAAAGTGTCACCCACAACTTATCCTTAGCCCCTAAGCGGATTATATGCCTTTCTGAGCTCTTCTTGGCCTGTAAATACACATTCCTCACGTTACGTTTTCCTTAAACTTCCTTTACATGATCATTAAATGTGCATACTTAAACTCTAATCATGATTCACCACCGAGACTCCCTTTATTTTCTAAAATACACATAATAAGCGAGATTCTATGTCACTAGCGAGGTTACTAACGAGATTTCACCTTACTAGCAAGATTACTAACGAAATTACACAACAGGTACACGGCACAAGCGACACTAGAATAAGTGAGACTAGCGAGACTACCTGAGGAGCGACACCGAGCGAGAGCCAGCGAGATTTGTGAGAGAAAAACCTCGTTTGCATGACGAGCGAGACTAGTGTCGCTACTCACGCTCCAATTCCTCAGCGACACTCGCTTCTTAACGACTCCCGATAGCAGAGTTTCCTCCTTTACTTTTTGTTCTCACTTCTGTCAATTCAAAGTCATATTTCCAGCCAGATTTAGAACTGCTTTCCTTCTACAAACTGGTAAAGAAACATGTTTACTAGCTTACTTCAAATTTTCATGGCTTAACTCGTCTTGGTTCGTCAGATATTGCAAGTTTTCTTTACACTACTTCAGATTGCACAGAAATTTTGTATCAGTAACTTCCAGCTAAAAGTTTACATGTTTCTAATCCATTTCAACTCAAGAATCCTTCATAAAAGTTGTTCAAAATTGAGTTAACTTACTAACCTTAAAATTTCAGCCTAAAATTCAATCTCTTCAGCTCGATATTCACCATACACCAAACCTTGTTCGAGCTGTGCGATAGCAAATGAAGCTTCTGTTTCTGTTTCAGTTTTACCATGAAACCATCCAAAACCTTGCACGAATTTGCCCTAGCAATCTTCTTCAACCTCTCCACGACGTGCAGCTGAAAAATAGTATAGAAATTTGTTTGGGAATGAAGAGAAATGAGTTGGCAACATTTTCTTTCCAATGAAAAGTTATAACCGACTCTCATCCTTATCTTCTCTTTTCTCTTTTTTTTTTAATTCCTTTTTCTTTTTGTCTTCTTTCCCTTTTTAGGTTTCCTCTTCCTTTTTGTTTTCTTTTTTTTTTATTTACAATATGATATTATTAATACTAATTCGCTTAAAGCTTTTGAACATGCTTACAAATTAGGTGCTTACAGCAAGTCTCATTCAATTCAAAATGCTAAAACTCAAATTGGGACTTAAGAGAGCTTCCTTAGTTACCCCCCTATTCTAGCTCATGCACCAATTTTCAAGTATCCACACATTTCAAGTGAGTAATCTGTCCACTAAGGTGTCATTCAATCATATTTTTCATGGGCCCTAACCTTGCATTCTTTTACCTAGGGGCACTAGCTTTCACACATTCACTGCAGGGACTTGTACCTAGTCAATTCTTATGCGTCCTTACTGATCACAGCAAAGGTAGCTCTTTTTACCCCATTCATGCATACTCATTACAAGTTCAACATTTAACAAGATAGGCATGTAAAGCTCATATATTTTGTGTACACTTTTTTCTCAAAGGCATGTATACTCTTTTCTTTTTCCTTAGTCTAAGATTACAAAGCGTCATGCATTTCTACTCTCTAACCGGTGGGGCCTTTTAGAGTGACAACTAAATACATCCAACTTAATCCTTTTTTTAGTTAAAGATTCTAAATTAAAGTGGCTACATACTCAAGAATATGAGAGATTTTAGGAGGGACTTAAATGAATTTAACTCAAGATAATGCTATTCTATTTCCACAATAAGTCATTTATCATGCAAATTTGAATCTCATCATGGACAATCAATATCAAAGCACACAACCATAAAAACATTCCCATTAACTTTAAAAGCTCCAAAATTTTCAAATTTTTTCGAAATTTTATTAACATGCATATGATCATTAAAACTTCTCAAACATGCATAGAAAGATAAGAAAACACACAAAAATACAAGTGACACCTCTCATCCCAAACTTAGAATTATGCATTATCTTCAATGCATAAAAGAATACTTCAAACAGATATAAGCCTGGGAGCGTGTGAGAGTACACCAAAAGGCTTGGCGGAAGGGTTACTTTGTATTGCTCAAAAAATTCTTCGAGAAAGACTAGGCAATTATTAGGAATGCCATGGAAGCCATCCCACATAATGAACAAAATTATAGGAAAGAAAATAATTGAAATAACAATAAAGCAAATAAACTTAGGTTGCCTCCCAAGAAGTGTTGGATTTAACATCTTCCAACTAGACGCCCCAGGAGATTATTTGTCAAGGCACATAAAAATTCTCCCATTTTTCAGGGCCCTTCTTGCTTGAATCAATGTAACCTATGAAACCTTGTAGGCTTACTCTCTTTTCGTGGGCTCTTGAAAGAAAATAAATATTTTTGTTATTTTTCATATATGAAAAGTAAAAAGACTCAAAATCATAACAAATTTTACAAGGCTCGTGATAAATAAGGAAAGAATTTTTTAGAATAGAAGGATCTTCTAGGGATAAAGAATTTTGCTTTTCAACACCAAACTTTATCTCTTGAATATCATCCTCAATATTAAGCATAATTTCTTCCTTATTCTCACAAAGCAACTCTTTTGTTGATTTTACCTGACAAGGCTCATGAGGAAGAGGAGGTTCACTAATGAGAAGACTCTTTAGAGATGGCACCCTAAGCTCTTTAACCTCAACCTTAATCTTTGGGTCTCCTTAAATTTAGGCTCAATTTCACTTTCAAATCTACAACCCTCATCTTGAATTAACTCACTTACCTCTAACTCATCCTCATCATCAAAGTACACAACTCTAGATTCCCCTACCTCAGTGGCATCATAAAAAGTATCCTCACTCAAGGCCTTAATAGCATCAACTATTAGACTGAGTTGATTGCATATGTAGTTTAGGGTAGCCTCATTCTCCTCCACTTGAGCTTTTACCCTAGCCAACCCCTCTCTCTCTTCCCAAATGACCATCCTCACCTTACTTTCTAAGATTTACTCTTTTAACATATCTTCTAGAGACGATTTCTCCTCTCTCAGTGTTGGATTATAACACTCATACTCATAGGAGGGAGGACTCACATACTCATCGCTAGGGCAACTAAAAGGATAAAGGTTAGGATTAACGGGCGGTGGTGGTGATGATGTTGGACTTAGGGTAGGTTGAAACTCCCCACAAGGCCACATAAAATTATTGAAATCCATAAGTGCAAGCACCACAAATTATCAACCAAAGAAAGACTAAAAGAAAAAAAACAAAAATAAAAATAAAAGCAAAAACAAGCTAATGTACACCCTAAATTAAGATTAGTCGAATCTCTAAAGGAAGATAATCAAAAGCCAATCCCCTGACAACAGCGCCAAAAACTTGATGTGTACTTTCTGTGTTACCGCAAGTGTATGGGTCAAGTTATAATATAGCTAAAACAGCTTGTACGGCCGAGTATTGTCCTCAGGGAATTGATTTGATTATTCTTTTAGCTATTCAGAGATCGTCCAAATTTTATTTAAGGAACCAATTTATATTGACACTTAAGCTAACCTAATCTAAGAAAGCAAATACAAATGATCAAGATATGGAAAATATTAACAAAGAGTCGTTTTAGGGAATAAATTTCATCAAAGGTGTTATTAAACACAATTGCTTGACTCTTGAAGTAATTAACACATCACCTAGATCTAAAAGTCTTTCATCCGGATTGATTCTTTCAAAAGCAATCTTTTCTTTTACTTAAACCCTAATTACAAATTTCTTGAAACTAGGTGATTAAGCAAAGCATTAAAACCTTTGTCAACGATCTCTACCGTTATCGAACTACTTTCGGTGTTTCCAAACGATAGTCTAACATGCATGATCTAACTTAAACATACTTTTCCAAGCAAGATTCAAATCATAGTAACATTCAAATGTCGATCAAACATTCAAAAGCATTAAGAACAAACATGCTAGAAAGCATAAATGCAAATTAACATTCAAGAAGCAAAGTGTTCAACAATTTAAACCTAGGAATTCATCTACCTAAAAACTATGAGAAGCTTAGCCTAACATGGCATCCATAGATAGAACGAACATTAGAAAAGCAAGATACAACAAATAAACCAGGAATAAAGAAAGGGAAGAAATGTTATCCGGCTTCCAAGCTTGTTTCCAGGATGGATTTGGCCTTTTCACAATCCTTGAACCTTCCGGCATCATAGAATCTTCATATCTTGCACTAAACTCTCACTTTAAGTCTTTTATTCTCCAATCCTCTTTCTCTTGTATTTCTTGTGTCTCTTCTTCTCTATGTCTCTATGTCCTAGGGTTGCTGGAAACCCTCCAATTTATAGAGTTGGCCGCCCAAAATTCTTTCAAAAATTGTTGATTCTTCAAATAAGGAAAGTTGGCGCCGCAACGTTGACTGACATCGAATGGTGACACCACGCCACGGCGTTGTGCGTCATGAAAACCCCACAACGTCGCATCGGTGCTGCTGCTCTGAGGTTGGGTGATGCTTTCGGGAAAAAGCGCCGCGGTGCTGCTCTATTATTGGCTGTTTGGTGATTCTTTCCTCTTTTTCACTTTATTTTGGCTCGATTTGGTTCTTTTGACTTTTGATCCTTCTTTTCTTTATTTTGACTTGAAAACCACTAGCAAACAAGTGAAATCTAATATAATCTCCCTTAATTTAAGAGAATAAAAAATACTTTTCAAGCTCTTTTCAGGTACTTCTCGCAGGCTCAGTAACTAAGTTCCAGCACCCCTTGACCATCCCATGAGATTTTATCCCCATCACAGGCTTAGAAAGTAGATCTTTCTGATCCTCTGACTATCTTGTGTAGATTCAATTCCAGGTCCCAGTCATGATCATAATCATGTTCAATGCCTTCTCATAGTCCTTCAGTATTGGGTTTATAACCTATGGATTCATCATATCTCGATATGCAACATACTAATCGATATCTCACCATAATACTCATATTCATAATATCACATAATCATGGTATTAATTATATAACCATAAGCATGCTATAAACAACTATTCACAAGAAAGATAGTTTAATCACTCATGAAAGTAATCAACACTCATAGAGAAAGTAGTCGCAGCTTAGGGTTCCTTCTTCTGGCTAGAATTCCAACCTCCAATTCTTTCTTAGCCTTTGGAATTGAGAAAACAGTAATAGAGAATCCTTCAAAACCCTAAAAACACCTTCTCGACACTGGAAACTTCTTCCTTGGACCCAAGGTTTCCTTCTGGACGTAGGGTTCACCAAGTTGGACGTAGGGCAGCACCTCAACTCCTCACACAACTCAAAATGGACGCAAGGTTGGGACTTTGGACGCAGGGCTTGGTACTTTAGACGCAAAGCAGCTTTTTGACAGCAGAAAAGCAATCTCCTAGACGCAGGTTAGACCCTTCTGGACGCAAGCCCTCCCTTCCAACTCTTAACCTTTCTTTTTCTCCTCTCTCTAATGTGCTTTCTGAGGCTTTGTTGAGTGAAGAAGCTTTCTCCACCTTGGTTCTATTTATAGGAGTTGGATGACAAGCTTTATCATCCAACCTTTCCTCTATAGCTTGCCACTTATGCTTCTACTTGTCTCCATGCATGCAAGCTTAACATGCATCCACACAATTGCCTCTTTGCATGATGACTTTGTCATGCATCCCAACACCTCCTTCTTTGAAGTGTTAAACGCAAATGAAGCCACTTGGCACCATGTTTTCTTCCATCATGCGTCCAATCGAGCCCCTTATGCGTCCAGTTTGTTAGTTTTAGGGCATGGCCTCTTTTGCTCTATTTTCTTCTCCCAACTTTCATACATTTAGCCAAGTTTTCCTTTCCAAAAACCTTCTATGCGCCCAACATACCTTCTATGCGATCAACATACTTCCAAGAGTCCAATACTTAGCCACAATTTACTCCTTTATGAGGTATGCGTCCAATTAGCTTCATGATTCCCACACTTAGCCAAGATTCTACTTACAAAGCCTTGCTATGTATGTGGACTTCCTCATTTCTCCTTAGGTATGTGTCCACTTGGCTTAGGTTCCTTGGTTCATGCATCCAAGTCTTCCCACATACCCTCATGGACTCTTTGTTAACTCTTTATACGTTCATGGTATACTTACCAAGACCAAGCTTCTAGCTTTTCTCACCTATGCATCCTACACTTAACCATTTCCTCCTAAATCCTCAAGGTATGCGTCCCATCCTTCCTTTTCTTCCTTAGAGTTGCTTCTCAACTCAAAATTCATCTAACACTTAACCAATTCTTCTCTAGAGTATGCCCTATGCGTTCAACCCTTAGCATGGGTGAGATTCCTTTCCAATCTTTCAACCTTCCTTTCTAAGGCTTAGGTTTCGTTTTAACACCTCAAAATTCTCCCAAAATTTTTTCACCATGCATTAAGCTTTGCTTGCTATGCATCCATCATGGTGGCTCTTCCCAAAAGGGTGTGCTCAACTCTCAACTAACTCCTAACTATGCTTCCAACTCTACCTTCTTTAACAATTAGTGAAATTTCCTTTCCTTCCCTAGAGTTATGTGTCCAAGCCTTGAGTTCTCCGAACATAGTTGATTTCTCCAAGCATGGTTGTGACACTTAGAAATTTCCTTAGCTCATCTGCCACCTTGTGGTCCAAGACTGAAAAATCTCCTATCGTGGTTTTGTCCCAAACTCACCCATGACTTATTCTTAACCTAAAACTTAAGTTTGCTCAAACACTTTTCCTCCTTACTACCATCTGAACACATAGTATTCCTTAGTTGGCCATAATTTGGCTAACTCAACAAGCCTAGATTTTTTGCCTCAAAAGTTTTCTAATTCCACAGGCTTGTGTTCAAGGTTTTTGTCCACTGCTCTTAGTTTCCTATCATTATGCCACCTAAGCTACTATGTCAAAGTTTAGGGTTTCACAATAATCAGTAACACTTATTGAAAGAATATCAATAATACTTTATTAATGACATTAAATTATTTACATTTACTATTTACGAGTTTTAGGGCATAAAACCCAATACTTCCATTACACCCATATCATCTTGATGTTCTTGAAGAAACACAATATAATCATTTAGAATCACACTTCTTCTCTCTTTAATATATCTCCTTAGTGACACTTCTTGAGGTTGTTGAGTTTGAACTTCAGGTTCAACAACTGGGATCATAGTGTTGTCTTGTTCTATAATTGGTTCAATAGTGAAGTTAGGAATTGGAGCCTGCACATCATCTATAACCACATTAGGAAAAGAAACTAATTCCTCTTCAAAGACAACTTTCTTTATGTTGATCTTCCCCCCAAACTCAACATCCTCAAGGAATCTAGCATTTCCAATCTCAAACAATGATCTAGAAATGGAATTATAAAACTTGAAACCTTGAGAGTGCTCAAAATATCCAAGAAAATAACAGCTAATAATTCTTGAGTGCAATTTTCTTTTGTTAGACTTGTAAGGCATAGCCTCAGCTGGACAACCCCAGATGTGAAGATGCCTAATACTAGACTTCTTTCATGTCCACAACTCATAAAGGTTTTAGCTGTTGTTGTACTAGGTACCTTATGGAGGATATATGTTGCAGTCTTTAATGCCTCACCCTAGAGAGATTATGTTAAAGAAGAATGACTAATCATACTTGTCACATCCCTTTCCAAATTAACCTCTTTAATCCTGAATGAGGCATGAAGATGACGAATATTACCCTTTGTGATGCTTACTGTCTGATTTCTAACATTCTCATTTTGTGCCCATACCAAGCTTAAGCAGCAAGGATGGAACAGTTAACATTTATACAGTTCATAAACAAATTTACAACTTATGTTACAACTCTTTTAGGCACTCGTTCAAGTTGGTCAAGCAGGCATTATAGGAGTCACCGAAAACTGAAAAGTCATCCATAAACACTTCCACTGAATGTTCTAAAAAATTTGAGAATATAGCCATCATACATCGCTGGAATGTCCCAATGTGTTGCACAACCCATGTGACATACGTCTGAAGGCAAATGTACCATAGGGCAAGTGAAAGTGGTTTTCTCTTGATCTTTTGGTGCAATAATGATCTAATTGTACCCTGAATACCCGTTGAGAAAACGGAAGAACTCATTCCATGCCAGTCTATCTAGCATCTGACCAATAAAAGGTAAGGGGAAATGATCCTTCTTGGTGAACAGGTTCAACTTTCTATAGTCCATACAAATACGCCATCCAGTTACAGTTCTTGTGGGGATAAATTCATTTTTGCTGTTAGTAATTGATGCGCAAATTTATGCGATTCCACAAGCGCACGGGTCAAGTTATAATATAAAATGGTTTAAGTCCGAGTATTGTATACACTAGGGATTGAATTGGATAGATTCACTTAGCTATTCAAGAATTAAATTGATTTTATCTAAGGGATGGACCTCTAGTTTGGATTTTTAAAAAAAGAGATCAAGAAAACATGAACAAGTGAAACTTCAAGGGTTAAAAGTGTTCTAGAGTGTTGATGTCATTAATTACTTCATTAAGTCATGCTTTAAGTTTTCATGGAATTATGTGCAAACAATATGTTTAAGTCTAGAAACTGATTTTCAGATTACTTTCTCTAAAAAACAACCCTTTCTTATGCAATCTAATTGATTACTATTTTTCTGAAACCAAGTTAATAAGCATAGCATTAAGATTAGTCATAATCAACTTTCTAGTTATTTTCATGAAAGATTAGTAAAGATTCAATGCCATATATCACTTAATCATACATCTCACCTAAGACTTGTTGATAATCAATCAATAAAGAATAGGCACAATAGCATTGAAAAGCATATTGTTCAACAACATCCATAAAAAGTACAAAGTCATTGACATAAATCCATAATTAAATCATTCAACACCCTAAAACAATGAGTTTAGCCACATATAGCCATAAAATACATATTCACATACGAGTTCTCAATCATGAAAGTAAAAGGGAAAGAGAAAGTTAGGAAGAAGAACTCTCGAATTGCTTCTCAACGTTGAACTCCTTCGATCTCCACTTGGTTGTAGCAAACTCCTTCGCTTTTTGGCATCGTTGCCGGGGATCCAAATAATGGTTTTTGTTATTTAATATTTATTAGAATTGATAGATATTAATTTGATGTGTATATTATTTGGTTGATTATTTTGTCTGTTGATGTCTTGTGATAATACTAACCTCTTCCCTTTTGATCATGTTGGGTTTTATGTCCTAAAACTCATAGTTTATAAATACCAAATATAATTTTATCATTCAATAAAGTTGTTATTGAAATTTATAATCAATAAGTAGTTATTGTTTCTATAAAATGTTCTTACTAAATCTAAATCCAATCATCAAAGGATCCTAGACTGTTGCATGAGACTCAAACTTTATGTAGAGATATAAAATTGGATCAAGTTTAAGTTAACAGTCTAAATGGTCTATAGTATATGAATAAGGTTGGGTGCCTTATTCTGGAGACACTATAGATGCGGCCCACTTTGTAACTAGTACAAGTGAAGTGATCCTAATTCATTCATATGAAGACATGCGAGTGGGGGCGCCTGTGCAAAGAGTTTGCATAAGACCAAACCATGAAATAGTCTCTTTTACTTTATAACACCGTTTACTGTCTAAAACTGACTATCTTGACTTTGATGGCCTAGGCAACTCGATCTTAATCTTGAGCTAACTATGAACTTCTGTTTACTCGGGATTATCCTTAGATTTGCATTGGTGAGAGCAGTTCAACAGCACTAGCTCAATATGCCTTCCATTTTAGGGGTAAGACCAAGTAGATAGCTAGGGACATAGGGTGCAAGAAGGAATTCACTCCTACCCTCTTTTGGGTTAGTAGAGAGGTTGTTCTCTTAAGTGGTGAATCTAGGTCTTGAACAATAGGCGCCACCCTCTCAAATAGGGTTTGAAAGGACTTTTGATTTGGAAGTTGGGCTACAAATCATTGTTCATTAGAGGATCAGTGGAACTTAAGGAATAAGAGGTAATCACAGGGATAAAATGATAATTTTAACCCACTTGTAATTACGAACAACCCGTGAAGGCTCGACTTACCAATCATGGTTATATCTCATGGACATAATATATCTACAGTGAGGAGAGTGTAGCTACGGGCTTTAGTGGAGTGACTCGATAGTTAACGAATGTTGGTTAACTAGGTTAAAGAGTTTAACCGGTTAATCTCAGATCGTTGGAGCTCATTATCTATAGGTCCATAAGGTCCTCTGGCTAACTCATATAGGAATAAACTTGGAATAAATAGAAGGAATAATTCGAATTGTTCAAAGTAGGTTAAGCACATGAGATATGATTCAGTAATTGATATATGATATCAAATGAGAGATTTGGTCAAAAATATTTAAATGAGATTTAAATATTGAAATTATGAATGGTGATTCATAATCGGAGACATGGATTTAGTCAAACAGTTGGTTTTCGGAAGAAGTCAAATAGTTGACTTTGACCCGAGCAAGTCAAAGAGTTGTTTTAGTCAAACCTTCTAAAAAGGTTGACCATGGGATTAAATTAACGTTTCTTACAAAATTAGTGGAAAAATCCACTAACTTGATGAGTGGAACATTTAATTAATCTCAAATTTCTACACTTTGACACATAATCCTTGGCATGCATTAGTGGAACGTGTGTTGTCAACTTTTGGTGAACTTAGACATGCAAAAGTTGCATGCAATTTGCTTTTTTTTAAAAAAGGTTTTTGTTCATTTTTTTTTTCTTCTTGAAAAATCTTGGAAAATTTGTAGCTTTTTGAGAAACTAAAATTTCCTCACAAATTTCTCTTTTTTCTTATTTAAAGAGTCCCACCACTCTATTCCAAGCCTTTGAGAATAGCTAGAAAGACCTTTTGGTGGTCCAAGTGGGAGTAATTTCAAGAAAGGAAGAAAAGCTACAAAGGTATATAATTTCTTTCCTTCTTCTCTAATTCATTTTGTATGATAATGCAGTTTATTCCTAAGTTGTTATATGCATCTAGATTGTTATTTCGATCCTCCTTCATTTCCGCTGCGCATGTATGTATGAGATCCTTCAGATTCCGAGATTGATAGGACCTATTGAAGGAATCTAAGGGCTCTACACAATCAAACCGAGGAGATGGCGGAGGAGGTACCAAAGGCAATTCGATTTCAATCGACATTATCGAAAAATCAACCCGAAATAATGAATGTGCCCATCAATGTCAACAACTTTGAGTTGAAACCATGGTTGATCCAAATGGGTAGAGAGATAACCTTTAAAGGAAGAACCAATGAAGATCTTCATAAGCACCTACGGTCTTTTTTGGAGATATGCGGAACGGTAAAGATGAATGGTGTTTCTAACAATGCAATTAAACTAAGACTTTTTTCTTTCTCTTTACAAGACCGAGCAAAGGATTGATTGGAAACCATACCTCCGGATAGTATCACCACATGGGAGATTTTGGCTCAAACGTTCTTAAACAAGTATTTTCCACTAGCTAAATCATAAAAGCTAAGAACGGAGATAGGAACATTTTGCCAACTTGAGACTGAACAACTATATAAGGCTTGGGAGAGGTACAAGGATCTCTTGAGGAGGTGCCCTCAACATGGCTACCCGGATTGGTTGCAAATTCAACTCTTCTACAATGGATTGTCAAATTCAACCAAATCCATCCTAGATGTCATCGCCGGAGGGTCAATCTTCTCTAAGAATGCTCAAGATGCCTATACCATACTAGAAGACTTTACCACTACATCTTACAATTGGCCATATGAATGGTCTTCTCCAATCATCCCAAAAGCCGCTAGATTGTATGAGGTGGATGAGGTAAACTCCCTTAAAGCTCAAATGACTTGCTTTATTAATGCTCTTTCTAAATTAACTGCAAAGGGCCAAGCTCAAGCAAGTCCACCATCCATAGCTTCCCTTGCCGCCTTGGCATTTGTAACACCCTATTTTTGGAGCTAAGTGCTTAAGGGCTTATAAGAAAAATAATTAATATAAGAAAGGTGAAATTTGGATTACAAAGCCTGCGGAGTAAGGAAATTTTGAGAAAGAAAATTTAAGTCTGTGGAGTTGACCAGATTTTGGCCAAATAGGAATAGGTATGCGTTGAATCTAAGAGATTTATACTTGAGTTTTGGATTAAGTAATTCTAAAATTATTCTAAGAAAAACAACTAGACTGTTAAGCTTGGATGCATGATCTCAGGAAAGGAAATCTCACCAGAGGGTTGGAGAGAGTGGAGTTGGACACGCACTTGATAAGGAAGAGACCATATTGAACGCATGGTTAAGCTAAGGAAATGCATAATAACCCTTGTGGGGAAGAAAATGGTTAAGTGACGAAGTATTGAAAGGAAAACCGAGAACTCGAGGGAAGAAGTGAACGTATAGGCCCACACTTAGCTTTGGAAGTTAACAAGTTATAAAGATTAGTTTTGGAAGATGACAAGCTAAAGAAGGTAAGTAAAGAGTGGTCAAGAGCCTTAAAGGCATGAGTTATCATGCGTTGGTGAAGGTTGTCATGCGTTGGTGAGGTTCATTGTGCTGACTGAGAAGCCTTGGGTGTGATGTAGCATGTGTAGGTGAGGACATCAAGCGTTAAAGAGTTGCTGCTATGTTTTGGAAGGGCTACTATGCGTTGAAGGTTGTTACCATGCGTTGGTAAGGCTACCTTGCATTGGAGAGCTGCTATATATGATGGACTGCTGCTATGCATTGATGAGCTAAAGCCATGCGTTGGTGAGGTTGTGTGAAGAAGCATGCATTGGACAATGCTAGCCTAGCCGGTGTTGGAATTAGCATTGTGTGGGTATGCGTTCAAGGTTGTGATGCATCCAAGCTTGTTAAGCACTTGAGCCAGCAACCGAGTATGCTAAAGGAGGCTGCGTTATTTTGATAAATGGAAATTAAATTGATTAAAGAAAGGGAGAAAGTGGAGGTAAAGTCGGCAACCTATATAAAGGAGTGAGTTGAGTGTTCAATATTTTTAAACACATTCTAGAGCTCAAGTCGGTTCCATTTCACAGTCGAGCAATGAAGGAAGGTAGAAGAAGGTGTTCATATCAAATTTGAGTAGAATTTTGATCGTTTTCATGGTGTAACTAAAGCTAGAACAGGAAGTTTAATTGCAGTCGTGAAATCTGAGCATGGCCTGGTGTTTGGAGAAGAGCGAGTTGAGAAAGTCGAAGTTAGGGCTGAAATTTTAATGTTAGTAAGTTAGCTCAATTTGTAACCATTTCTATGAAGGATGTTTGGATTGAATTTGAGGGGAAATATGTAAAATTGTAGGTGGAAGTGATTGCTACTTGTTTGCTAAGCGATTGAGAGCAACTTGGTGTTATTTGAGAATATCTCCCAAACAGAGAGGAATTATACTTTAAAAGTTTGAGGTAAGTTAGAGAACCTATCTCTTTACAAGTTTGTAGAAGGGAAGAAGTTCTGAATTTGGCTGGAAATATGATTTTTATCAGATAGAACTGAGAACAAAAGGAAAGGAAGAAACTGTGGTTGTCGGGTGTCACTGGAATTGTAGTGTCACTGAGAAGTTGAAAAGGGAGTAGCGAGACAAGTATCACTGGTAGCGCTGAGGGCTATGCGTCTCACAAATCTTGTTGAGTGTCGCTAGGAATTGCTACTCAAGGTGAATATCGCTAGTCTCGCTCACTGTGGTCTCACTAGTACTGCATATTTGTAGCCCGATCTCATTAGCAGTCTTGCTGAATATCTATAATCTCGCTCATTATGAGTTGTTTTGGGAGAAGTGAGTCTCGGTGATGAAGCATGTTTGGAGTCTGATTATGCAAACTTAATGATTATGGAAAGGAATTCTAGGGAAGTCTAACCCGAAAAATGCTGATTTATAGGCCAAGAAGAGCTAGGACAGGTGTACAATCCGCTCAAGGCCTAGAAAAAGTCGTGAATGACTTTCTATCTAAAAGTGTTTAGTCCTAACATAGTTTCTTGATAATATTTGTTGATAAATGCTTACATGATTAAATTCTATGAACTTTATGTGTGTTCCAAGTGTGGTATAATGAGCTGTTTCGATATATATTTATATATACAGATTGAGTAAAAGTATGTGAATAATAAGGATAAGATGGATGGAAGCATGTGAACTTATGATTAATATTGCGATGTAGGAGTGGACTCAAGTATATGAATATGTACGTGTTATATGGTTGTAAGGCTTAAGAAAAGTATGAAATTTATAATTATGTGAGTAAATGGAAGCATATGAGCTTATATTTAGTATTTTGATGTATGAAAGGTCACAAGAGTATGATTGAGTATGTGATATATGACGGTAAGACTAAAGAAAGCATATGAGCATATGAAATGTGATTTATGACGATGAGACTAAAGGTAGCATATGAGTTTATGAAAAGTATTGTGATATATGAGACGTTACTAGAGTATGAATGAGAATATGAATTATGACGTAAAAACAATGAAAGCGTGTGAGCATATGAAAAGTGTTGTGATGTATGAGATATTACAAACTCATGATTTTATGTTATATTGTATTCTTATTTGAATGACTCCCAATGTCGAGGTTTGAAGAGAAGACATGTTTTCTAAGGGGCCCAATGTTGAGGGACGATGTGAAGGCATGTGGGAAAACCTGTGTTGTAAGAAACCCAATGCTGAGGGACGATGTGAAGGCATGTGGGCAATCTTGTATTTGAAAACTCAATGCTGAGAGATGTAGAGAAGGCACTTGAGTATCTTGGGGATCCAGTATTGAGGGACTGGGAGAAAGTACTTGGGTAGCCTGTGAGCAAATTGTTATTGAGTGATGCTGAGGTGTTGTGAGTACTCCACTCAGCTAAGGAATATCGACGTTGGGTGCGTTAAGCTTTGCCACCTCAATTAGGGAAGGAGATTTAAGGAAACGGGTTGTGAATATTGTTTCCATAGATAATCAGATGTGGTTAAACTATGATTTGATGTATGCTAGTGATTGATATGGCTGGATTTTATATTTTCATACACTATCAAGAAAAACTTTAATTAGTCACTCATTGGGCGTTTAAGCTCACGTTTTCCTTGTTTTTTCTGTTTTTCTAGGTAGCGAGCGAGTTCAGGATGCTTAGCCTACAAAAGATACTCGTCTAGGCTTGTTTCAGAATCTAGAATTTGGATAATTGTAAATCCTAAACCTATTCAAATGTTGTACATATTGTAAGGGTTAAGAGAGTCATGTATAGTTGTTGAAAATATTAAAACTTTTGGGTGTTAGGATAGTTATGACAGCTTAACCCTGGCGTGGTTTTGTTAATAAATTGTTGAATATTTTTTTATCAAGGTTTGTTTGATGAATGTTTCAGAGGTATTGGTGTTTATTAATTCACACTCACTTCCAGGTTAGGAGGGTATTCGGGAGGGAGTGTGACAGCATCGGAGATCTCTACTCAAAAGGAGTTGGAACAAGGAGACAATGAGACGACCAACTATAGAGGCCACCACCAACAACTTCCAACTCATTACCATCCTAACTTGAGGAATTATGAAAACTTTTCTTATGTTAACAATAGGAATGTTTTGCAAGGTCCTCTTGGATTTTTCAATGTAAGTCCATCACAAACTGAAAAGAAGTCCAACTTAGAAGACTTGATGGTGGAGTTCATAAAAGACTATAGAGGAAGGACCGCTGCATTGGAAAGCACTGTACAAATTCATGGTAAGGCTATTCACAATATTGAGGTACAAATTAGCCTCGAAAGAATGCAAAAAGGGAAGTTTCCTAGTTGCCTCAAAAGAAATCCAAAGGAGAAGTGCAATGTTGTGACTTTAAGGAGTGGGAAAAAGCTATCCACTCCCCTGATCGATGATATTTTGGGATGTATGCCCTAAAGCCTCGTAGTTAATAAATAATTTGAAATAATGGTTGATTATTTTATAAATGCAATTATCCATTAGAGAATAATCTAAGGTTATTTTATGTAACTTAAACATGTATGTGGTTGACATACGAGTGGATCTTGTTTAAGTAATAATCTAAATGGTTTGTAGTATAAGGATAAGGTCAAGTGCCTTATCTTGGTGACACTACGGGTACGACTCACTTTGTAAATGTTACAAAACGATTTTGTTGTTGGTTTTAATATTGGATTTTTATTTTAAATTGAGTTTCATAGCTTGTTGCACAAAAATGGATATTATAATTTCCGTACAAAGATGCGTCGAGAATTACTCAAGTATGATCATGATTAAGCAAGTTTTCTTATAAAAACCCCAAGTATAAGCTCTTACAGGTTTCCTGGTGAGTCCAGGGTCGAACGCAGGGATTTGTATTAACTAGGCGTTGAGAATAGATGCATGACTATGCGATGAACTATACAAGTAATATGTGCATGAGTTGTATGTGTCTAAAACTATACATAAAGGATGAATAAGTTTTTCTACAACTAACAATGAGGGGACGCGGCGATGGTTAGTCAAATGTCTTTGTGTTAGATAGCATACGTTGAGGATGAATGGAACCATGCGATAAAAGTAGAGTTAACGCAGGAGCTTGATGAAAAACTTAAACCTATTTAAGTATAAGTACATACCTACAAACTTACTTTGTGAATCCATCTCTCGATGTTTCGATGCCACATTAATCTTATCTCTAAGACGCATGGTATGTTTGCATTGGCAAAAAATGAACTACATCTCTGCACCTCATCTAGTCTTGATAAATGCTAAAGATTAACTATCTACTCTCTCAAGCTAGACAGTCGTGCTTACTGCATTTATTTGTCAGACAATGCTATGCAAGCTAATGATATGCATTCATCAGGATGTAACATACTTCATATTATTTAAGAAAAACTAACTCCAACATCTAACTCATTTAGCATTCAAACAACATGGTGTAAGATATTTAATATGGAAATAGATGGAAGATAATCATCAATCAAATTCATGTTTAAGAAAATAAACCATTCTCTCGAATGTCATTAACAAAACATAAGTAAGAAGGATGGAAATGGAGATAAAACAGAAATGGAAGACGTCAAGCCGCCACTAGCGATGACTTGCTTCATGGAGGCTTGAGATGGTTGCTATCTGATACATAAAGTCCATAGGGTGAAGGTTCTCACTCACTGGGAGATGATTTTGAGAGCTCTCAGAATCCTTCTCTCAGAAGAGCTCAAAATGGAGGCTGGTTATGGTGGAGGCTGGTTATAGTGGAGGAGGTGTGCAGAGCCTTCACGCTTGTCACGCGTTTCTCTCTTAATCCTTCCTCTCTTTTGAATGGAGAAGCTTTCGACTATTTATAGGCGTCGAAAAGGTGAACTCATGATGACTTGACACCTTTACATTAAATTCCATGCTCTGCTGCGCAACCTTTTCACATCGTCGACCCATTTGTTCTGCCATGACCTGATAACGTGTTATCCTTTTGCATATTGACATGACAGCTTTTGCACAGGCGTCTGTATCTACTTTTTTCTCAACGCATGATCTCGACACATGGTCTCGAATGCATAGTTTCGACGCATGGGTTTCCATTTGTTCTCGCAGCAGCTTCATCTCTAGTACTTGGGTTATTGAGCTTCTTTTCTTCTTAATCCTGCGTTAAGAACAGAAAAGCTCATAATTTTTTAGATATTTTGTTTTGTAAAAATAGTGCCAACGCATGGTGATACATTTTACATAATTCAACTACCAAAATCTTGCGTTTAGCTCTAAAGTTACTCTAATTAATTCAAATAGTGACTATAATAACTTGTATTTCTACAAGTTATCAGATTTGATCCAAATCGTTCATGTGGAGACATGTAAGTGGGGGTATCCTATACAAAGAGTTTGTATAAGACCGGACCGATAAATGATTAATCTCTCTTTAGAACGCCATTGACTGAAGAAATTAAAATTTAATAGGATGACCATAGGTGAGTTAATCTTAATCCTGGGTGAGTTATGAACTCCTATCTATGAGGGCAGTCTTTTGATCTGTATGGGTGAGAGTGACCATATTTGCTGACTCAATATGTCTACTATGTTGGGGATTTGTCCAAGTAGGGAGCTGGGAATATAGCTACACAAGATGAAGTTCACTCCTTCCCGTCTTTAGGGTCAGTAGATGACTTGCTCCCTTAAGTACTGACTCCAGGTCTTGAACAATGGCCCACCCCTTTCATTGGCTCTAGAGGGTTTTGTTTATGGTAGGATTATAAACAAGTTGTTCACTAAAGGATTAGTGGGACTTAAGAAGTTAGATCTAATGACATGGGTAAAATGGTAATTTGACCCAACTGTAGTTACGAGCAATTCGTGAAGGGTTCACTCACTATTGATTGGTTATATCCATGGACACAATAATATATTTACAGTGAGAAGAGTGCAACTGTCCGTCTTTAATGGAGTGACCCACAGTTAATGAATGTTGATTAATTTAATTAAAGAGTTTAATTAATTAATCTTGTAACATTGAAGTTTCTAATCTGTAGGTCCACTAGGTTTCCTTGCTAGCTCACTAAGGGTAAAATAAGGAATATTTAGTTTTGGAAGAATTTGAATCGTTCAAATTATAAGGGTTTTAAGTTAATTTTATATGATACAATTAATATAATGTATAGAGATACATTACAATATAAAATTATTTTTTTAATTAGATTCAAAATTAAACTTTATAATATGAGAGAATAATATATTTGAATAAGATTTAAATATTAAATAATATGAATGAGATTTATATTAAAACTATAGATTAACACATAATATGAATAAGATTCATATTTAAACTATAAGTTATGAGAGAAAAATACATTTGCATATGATTCAAATGTAATATTAATTAAATATATGAGATTTAATTAATTAGATTAATTAAATTTAAATTAAATTGAATTAAATTAAATTTGATTTAATTTAACTTTAGTTAAATTTTAACTCCTAAGAGGAGTTAAGGGATGGTTAAAGGGAAGTTCTTAACTTCCCACTACTTAACTTCTCCCCTCTCCATCCTTTGAATAATGATGCATGACATTTTTTTGAAAAGGATGAATGACCACTCTCTCTCAAAAAATTCTCTCTCGATCTCTCAACACTCCAAAGTTAGAAAGAAGACCTTTTTTTTGCAAAATTTCTTTCTAATCTTCCAAAGAGGTACAAACCTTTTCCTTGCCGGAGAATAGCGAGGAAGACTTGGTGGTGGTGTCTTGTTCGAGATCTAAGAAGATTGAAGAAATCATGGATGTAGTGAAGAATTAGAGAAGGTTGAAGAGTTTTCTTCAAAGGTATTTTATTTCTCCTTTAATTTCGTCACAGAGAATCATGTTTAATTAAAACATGTTTAAATTTCTCTGTATTTTCTATAAATTCAAAACATATATTAAAAGTTCACACGTTCACGCGCTTCCACACGAAATTCGATTACCTCAATTGGTATCAGAGCCAAATCGTACTTTTAATCCTGTTTTGGATTGAAAAAAATAGAGAAAAAGTGAGTTGTTTTCTGCATAATGTATGTGAGTTTGCGTAATAGATGTTTACAAATATTGGCACTTAGATTTACAACTTTTTATGTCGATTTGATCAATGTAAGGGCTGGTTGTTTTGAGCATTTATACTGTAAATTGAGTCTGTAAGTCTGAGTCGTTCGTGGCGAAGTGTTTGCGGTGAAAAAGTCCAGAAATAGAGGTGAAAGACGATTTTTGGAGTGCAGACTTAACAGCTTTTGTGCAGATTTTTGTTGTCTGTCATCTTTTGTGCATCATTAAAAGGTTCAGACTGTTGTCTGATAGTTTTTGTGCGTCATGGAAAAGTCATGGCTGTTTCAAATAGTTTTGTTCCAGCACGAAAGTGGCAGTTTCCCTCCACCTCTTGAAGACAGTTTTTTTTTTTTTTTTTTTTTTTTTTTTTTTTTTTCTAAGTTAATCTAATTTAA
>QLSR01000069.1:1598595-1682914 GCA_031780015.1 Citrullus colocynthis | reverse complement strand
TTTTTTTTTTTTTTTTTTTTTTTTTTTGTATTTCTAAGTTAATCTAATTTAATTGAATTTTTTTTTTTTTATTAGGGTGCCAATATTTGGTCTATTATTGCTATGATATAGTTTTACTATGCATGAGATGTATGTTTAATTATATTAATTATATGTTGCATAAAGTATGTCATATAGTTTAAAAGCCACCTTAGGTTAATCATATTCATGCAATGTTCTATTATATGATTGCATATTAATTAAGCATGTCATGCATCATTTTAATATAAGTGATATATTATTTGATATCATGTTTATTATGTTCATTAGTATTAATATAAGAGTTAAACTAATTAACGAAAATGCATAATCATACATCATATTAAATATAAATGTTATATTTAAAGTTTAGGTTAATTCCTAAAGTATGTACATGCATGATCATAATATAAGTGTTCTATTATATGTTTTAATGTATGATTAAAAGCATGCCTACTATATAATTTTCCATTGACATTAGTATAAGAGTTATATTATGTATGTTAGTGAAATTTTATATGCATGAAATATGGTTTTATTAATTAGTTTATAATTGTTATATTTAGTTAATAAAACTATGAGATGCATATCATAAGATTGCATGCTAGCCTAATGCAATTAGGATAAGATTAATTAATTTGTTTTAAATGGTTTAAAATTCAATTAATTAATCTTCAACTTTATTTCTAAGGATATTAGATTTAAAATAAATCCTTTATTTTGTTTTAATATGATTAAAATGAGAAAATAAAAAATTAATTATAAAATATTTGCCTATAAGGGACCTTTGTCTAAGGAAGGTTCTATCTAAGGCTGGGGTATTTAAGCTGAAGGAAATGGAACACCCTTACCTGGGAATCGACCTGGAAGGTGAATTAGTCAAATGTTTTATAACCATGCAATAGATGATTAGAATTTATTAAAGTGTTTAATAAATGATAATCATAAATTGTTAAACTATCCAATATAAGAGTTATATTAGGTAAATTTATCATCACTCAAATAAACTTTTTAGCCTGATTTACCTAAGTAATGAATCCTAAATTTCAAAACACTTAGTGGGAGGAATAAGATATATATGATATGTCATTTTCCTTTCACGTTTCTCCCTAATTTTTCACACCGTGAGATCTATGCTCAGCCTCATGGCACCTCATGTTGTGTCCCCCTTTAGATGGTGTTTTCATAGGTCAATATCAAGGTGAATGGAGAGAGTGTTTATAGTAAGTGGGAGAGGGATGTGTGTCAACACATCCTACAGTCTTCTTTATTGGTTTGCTAGATAACTTTCATGCTCGGCCTCGTGGCACCTTGTGTCGTGTCCCCCTCTGAATGGTGTTTGCATGAAATTTATCTCTAACTCTTGATATGGATAGGGTTTCTTTAGTTTTTGCCCCAATGGGTTTTTCCTTTCAGTTGGCTCATTGGGGTAGAACTATAGGATCTAAAATGGAGGGTCACACTTACAAGAAATTGTTAAGCAAGCTAATGATTTCTTGACCAAATAAATGGTAACTAATTGTTATAGGAATAAGAGTTATGCTGGTGTAACAATTGGTTGAGAATGTCTCAATTCAGTGAAGGAACAATTGACCATCCTTTGGTGCCACTTGTTCTAACTCACTAGAATATAATAGCAATAGAAATTTCAAATTAATATATGAATAAGATTCATATTAAATCTATTTGGGTTCATTTTAATTTCTATGTTGAATTAGAATGGGCAAAAGATTGCATAAAGTAAAATAAAATATTTTATATATATTTCAAAGTTATGTCAATTTCTCTCTGAATTTTTAGTTTTCAATTACCGATAAGTCAAAAGGTTTGATAAATAAGTTACTTAAAAAAATGTCATCAACACTTCATGGCAGTGTAGTTTTAAACTTGTTTTTTTTTTTTTTGGGAAATATTCTAAAAAGTGTTGTTGCCAATTCATGAAATTACAAATGAAGTCATAGCTTACTTTTATCATCTAGATAACATATGATGTGTCTGGGTTATAAGATAAAGTCATGACAAAAACATATTGTATGTTGGAGTCATGGTAAGCTAAATGACCTCAAAAATTAAGTATTATCTAAGTCGAAGAAAAAATTTTATGACTAGAGCCAATAAGGAAAATGTTTCCAAATTAGCTTGGGATATCATACCATGAGGCATTTTAGAAATACCTCAAAAAGAAAGAGAAATAAGAATAAAGTAAATTTTTTGATTTAATCAGTTATAGGTGGAAATTACAAATTCACACCTAGATAGTTGAATAAGGATTCACTACTAGAATTGTTTCTTTCTTTTCTTTATTACTTTGTGGGATTTCTTGGCAAATACTTAATTTAGTAGAATAGCTTCCACTAGTTGGCAGCAGAAAGCTCATCTCAGTTAATGTAGTGGGAAACATTAAAATGTCGTTTATTTATGCTGAATATGGTGCTTTTATCACCATAAAAAAATTCAATTTCTTCAAACTTTATTACTAAATAATTCATAGAGTATGAATGTTTTTTAGTGATAGTTATCATAGAAAACGACAAACACTTGTAATTATTGTACAGCTCAATGCATCAAACTAAAGAATAATCTCAACGCATAATTATTACAAATCCTTGTGTTTAACCCTGGGCTCTCCACGAAAACCTATTTAAACTTGCACTCAGATTTTTATAGGAAGTCTTGCATCTAAATGTATACATCTTGTAGAATTCTAAATGCGGTAGTAGGCTAATATGAGCATAATGCATCATGCACACTTTAAATGCAACAATTTCTTGGCATCATTTCTAGGGATTTGATTTAATAATTTACGTTTTGAACGATTCTTTGGTTTGTGCAGAAATCTTAATTTCGGGCCACAATACATTTTGCCGAAGGTGTTGCTAACAGTTTATGAGTAAAGAAGAACAATTCGTGTTCATTTCTAACCCCAAGATTGAGAGAACTTTTTGGAAACAAAGTAAAGCTCACCAGAAACGGAGAAAACTTTATAAAGAGAAAAAGATGGTGGACCAACTGAACAATGCTAATTTGCTGAACAGAGCCAACAACAACGGGGCCAACAATGAGGAATGCAACAATGAAGCACTGAACATTGCGTTGGTCCAGGCTCAACATCAAGCTCAGCTACAAGCAGGAGTATAAACTCATCCAATCCTGTTAGCACATGACAAAAATAGGCCAATTCGGGACTACGCGTTGCTGATCCTTTATGACTTTTCACATGGAATCATGCATCCAACATTCCAGGGATCGAGATTTGAGATGAAGCTTATGATGCTTTAAATGCTCCAAACTGCGAGGCAATTTGGGAGAACACCTGATAAAGATCGTCATGCTCATCTGAAAAGCTTCATCGAGATATGCAACACATTTGTTATCCCAAATATTATAACAGGCGAGATACGCTTGACATTATTCCCATTCTCCCCCAAAGATGAGACCAGACAATGGGCGTATTCTCTTGAACCAGGTGAGATTACCACTTGGAACCAGATGACTGAGAAGTTTATGAAAATGTTCTTTCCATAGATCGATAATGCTAGAAGAAGAAGAGACATCACCAATTTCCAACATAAAGACAGAAAAACCCTAAGCGACGCTTAAGTGAGATTTAAAAGGTTGGTGAGAAATTGCCCGCATAATGGCTTCCCCGATTGCATTCAGATGGAGATATTTTTTGATGGTTTAACTGAAGCATCTTAGACAGCTATAAATGTTGTCACTGCTGGAGATTTATTAGACAAAACATATACTGAGGCCAATGACATTTTAGAAAGAATCTTCAGAAACCGTGAAGATTGGAAAAACCATGGTTACAGTCAATTCGACAGACAACGGAATAATGCATTGGGTGCACCAGGCGATACCATTGTTGTGTTACAGGCACATGTTGTTGCGATGACTAACCTGCTACAAACTATGACAATGAATCAGATGAATGCAGGAGGCAAAAGTCAAGTGAATGCAGTAAATCAGGTTGTTGCAATGAAATGTGTTGGATGCGTGGAACCGCACGCATACAAAGTTTTCCCACATGAAAAGTTATCTTAAAAGAATATATGCAAAAGAATAATGGCTTACTACAAACTCAGTCATCATCCATATGGAATTTAGAGCTTCAAATAGGCCAGATCACGGGTGAACAAAAAACTTGGCAAAAAGGATCTCTGGCAAAAAGGATCTCTTCCTAGTAATACAGAAGCCCCGTGTAATGCGGGCAGCTCGGGAAAAGAGCAATGTCAAGCTGTGGCACTACATAATGGGAAATTGATGAATGAACTTCCTTGCCTAGGGAAAAAGACTCCCATTACCCAGACAACAATTATTTCAGATGACTAAGAAAACTTTCAACCAACAATCGAATCACCTTCCTATCCTGTAGAAGAATTCGATATCACGACGCCTCAAAAACAAGTTGATGCACAAAGAGCTTTATCGAGAAAATCCGCATCAACCAGTGCATCAGTCAAGCTTCAAATGCCTCCTTAGCCACAAAGGTTAAGAAAGAAGAAAAATGATGAGGGGTAGTTCAGACACTTCTTGGACGTATTAAAACAATTACATATCAACATTCCACTAGTTCAAGCGTTGGAGCAAATGTCTTCCTATGTTAAGTTCCTCAAGGACATTTTGTCCAAAAAGAAAAGAATAGGTGAATATGAGACTGTGGCATTGACGCAAGAATATAACGCAATTGTCCATGAACACATCCCCACCAAAATGAAAGATCCGGGGAGCTTCAAAATTCCCTGTTCTATTGGAGGAGTTAATATAAGCAAGGCATTGTGTGATTTGGGGGCAAGTATCAACCTCATGCCCCTATCCATGTTCAAGAAATTGGGGATCACATCGAGGTCAACCACAGTCACATTGCAATTGGCTGATCGATCTGTTGTGCATCCCGAAGGAAAGATTGAGGATGTTCTAGTGCAGGTTGACCATTTCATTCTCCTCACAGACTTCATAATCTTGGATTATGAAGCAGAAAAGGACATACCCATTATACTTGGATGCCTGTTTCTGTCAATGGGACACATGCTCATTTATGTCCACAAAGGGGAGATCACCATGCGGATGAATGGTCAAGAAGTGATCTTTAACGTGTTTAAGGCGTTGGAGTACCCTGAAGAACAGGAAAAGTGTCAATATCTCTAGGCAGAGGATGAGTTTGAAAATGTGGAGCTTGAAGAAGAAAAAGAGAAATAAATTGAAAATCTGGACGCACAGCAGTCTGAACAATGTTGTGTCGTGGTTCACTCAAGTTTTGAATCTTTGATTTTGAACCCTACATACCAGCGAAGTAAACCATCTCTGGAGAAAGTGCTAGAGTTTGAATTAAAAGTGTTGCCAACCCACCTGAAGTACGTATATTTGGGGGATAGCAACACTCTTCCAGTCATTATATCAGCTACCTTATCCCCTGAATAGGAGTCAGCCATTTTAAACATCTTGAAGAAACACATCTGAGCAGTCGAGTGGACATTGGCTGACATTAGAGGGATAAGCCCTAGGTATTGTATGCATAAGATTCGTCTCGAAGATAGCAAAGATGGATCTATTGAGCCACAGAGAAGGCTAAACCTAGCAATGAAAGAAGTTGTGAAGAAAGAAATACTAAAATGGTTGGATGCAGGCGTCATCTTTCCCATTTTTGACAACAAATGGGTAAGCCATGTGCAATGCGTTCCAAAAAAAGAAGGCATAATGGTAGTCCATAATAAGAACAATGAATTAATTCCCACCCGCACTGTCATTGGGTGGAAGATCTGTATGGACTACAGGAAGCTCAATGCGGCAACCAAGAAGGATCATTTCTCCCTGCCATTTATTAATCAAATGCTAGACAGACTTGCAAGGAACAACTACTTCTGCAACAATGCCAAAAACTTGATATGCACTTTCTGTGTTTACCGCAAGTATACAGGTCAAGTTATAATATAAGACGGTTAAGTTCCAAATATCATTCCACTGAGGATCCAATTGTGAAGGTTTAAGTTACTTAGCTATTCTAGAATTCAAACAATTTTATTTGAGGATTCAATCTCAAGTTGTGATTTTGGAAAAACTAAAAAGGAAAACAAGTAAATGAGAAATACAAGAGTCAAAGAGAGCTCTAGGGTATTGAATCCTTGTTTAATTCATTATGCAACATTCTAGGGTTCATGGATTTTATTGCAATTCACAAGTCTAGAAACATAAATCCAAGTTATTTTCTATCAAAAATAACATTTTCTCATGCAACCTAATTGATTACTAATATCTTGAAATAAATATAAATTACATGGTATTAGGAGTAGTCTTTAGCTACTTTTATTGTTAACCTAACTATTTGCATAATAGATTAACAATAATTCATTGTTATAGATCCAATTAGACATACAATTATCTCAAGCATATATTAATTTAACATTCAAGAATGGCCAATCGACTAGAATTAAGCACAATAACAATGAAAAGCATATTCATCACAACAAAACCACAAAGAGTCTACAATATCAACATAACATCATAAACAAGTCATCAATACCCTAAAACTAAACAGTTTAGCCACTCATAGCTTTAGGCAACATGTTCACAAACAATTTAAGCATAGAAAGAGTGTAAAGAAGGGAAACTCTACTGAAAATAAGCTCTTGATTGAGGAGGAACCACCAAAATGTCCTTACTCTTCATGTCGGGAACTTGAATGTTACCAAGACTCTCTCTCAAACTCGTTTCTCTCTTCCTTGCAGCCAACTCACTCTTTGGGATTCTCTATTGTATTTTCTCTGATTTCTCTTCTTTCTCTTGTGTTTAGGGTTGCTGCAAATCCTCTAATTCTTTCCAAAATTGTTAATTCTTCAAATAAGGAAAGTTGGCGCTATTGTGTTGACCGACATAAAATGGTGGTGCCACCGTGTTGTAAGATGGCGCTGTAGTATTGTGCGTCATGAAAACCTACATTCGACGCCGAGCTGCAGTATTGCATTGATGTTGCTGCATTATGCTTGACTGACGCTCTCGGGAAAAAGCTGAAGGATCTCATACATACATGCACAGCGGAAACGAAAGAGGATCGAAATAACAATCTAGATGCATATAACAACCTAGGATTAAACATGCATTATGATAAAAAATGAATTAGAGAAGGAAAGAAATTATATACCTTTGTAGCTTTTCTTCCTTTCTTGAAATTGCTTCCATTTGGACCGCCAAGAGGTCTTTCTCGCTTTTCTCAAAGGCTTGGAATAGAGTGGTGGGACTCTTTAAAGAAGGAAAATTTAGTTTCTAAAAAACTTTAAATTTTTCTAAAGATTTTTCAAGAAGAAGGAAAAATGAACAAAGGCCTACTTTTAAAAAAAAGGCAAATTATGTGCAACTTATACATGTCTAAGTTCACCAAAAGTTGACAACACAAATTCCACTAATGCATGCCAAGGATTATGTGTCAAAGTGTAGAATTTTAAGATTAATTAAATGTTCAACTAATCAAATTAGTGGATTTTTCCACTAATTTGGTAAGAAACATTAATATAATCTCATGGTCAACCTTTCTAGAAGGTTTGACTAAAACAAATCTTTGACTTGCTCGAGTAAAAGTCAACTATTTGACTTCTCCCGAAAACCAACTATTTGACTAAATCCATGTCTCCGCTTATGAATCACCATTCATAATTTCAATATTTAAATCTCATTTAAATATTTTTGACCAAATCTCTCATTTGATATCATATATCAATTACTTAATCATATCTCATATGATTAATCTAATTTGAACGATTCGAATTTTTTCTTCTATTTATTCCAAGTTTATTCCTATATGAGCTAGCCAGAGGATCTTATGGGCCTACAGATCATGAGCTTCAACGATCCGAGATTAATCGGTTAAACTTTCTAACCTAGTTAACCAACATTCGTTAACTACCCGATCACTCCACTAAAGCCTGTAGTTGCACTCTCCTCACTGTAGATATATTATGTCCATTTGATATAACCATGATTGGTAAGTCGAGCCTTCACAGGTTGTTCGTAATTACAGCTGGGTCAAAATTACTGTTTTATCCCTGTGATTACCTCTTATTCCTTAAGTTCCATTGATCCTTTAATGAATAATGATTTGTAGTCCAACTTCCAAATCAAAAGTCCTCTCAAACCCCATTTGAGAGGGTGGCACCTATTGTTCAAGACCTAGATTCAGCACTTAAGAGAATAACCTCTCTTCTAATCCTAAAGAGGGTAAGAGTGAATTCCTTCTTGCACCATATGTCCCTAGCTATCTACCTGGTCTTACCCCTGAAATGCAAGGCATATTGAACCAGCGCTGTTGAGCTGCTCTCACCAATGCAGATCTAAGGATAATCCCGAGTAAACAGAAGTTCATAGTTAGCTCATGATTAAGATCGAGTTGCCTAGGCCATCAAACTCGAGATAGTCAGTGTTAGACAGTTGATAACTTGTAGAAATACAAGTTATTATAGTCACCATTTGAATTAATTAGAGTAACTTTAGAGCTAAAACGCATGATTTTGGTAGTTGAATTATGTAAAATGTATCACCATGCGTTGGCACTATTTGCAAAAGAAAATACCTGAAAAATTATGAGCTTTTCTGTTCTTGAATGCAGGCTTAAGAAGAAAAGAAATACAAATAACCCAAGTACTAAAGACGAAGCTGCTGCAAGAACAAATGGAAACCCATGCGTCGAGACTATGCTTTGAAACCATGCATTGAGAAAAAGTAGATACGGACGCCTGGGCAAAAGCTGTCATGTCATTATGAAAAATGATAACACGTTATCAGATCATGGCAGAACCAATGGGTCGACAATGTGAAAAGACTACGCAGCATGGCCTAAATTTAATGCAAAGGTGTCAGGTCATCATGACATCAACTTTTTTACGCCTATAAATAGCCCAAAAGCTTCAAGAGAGGAGGAGGGAGACCAGTTCAAGAGGCGAAAGCTCTGCATTATTTCTCCATCACCATAACCAGCCTCCATTTCGAGCTCTTCTGAGAGAAAGATTCTGAGCACCTTCAGAGTCATCTTCCAGTGAGTGAGAATCTTCAACCTATGGAATCTATGTATCAGATAACAACCATCTCAAGCCTCCATGAAGCCAGAAGTTGCCAGTGGCGGCTTGATGTCTTCCATTTCTGTTTATTTTCCATTTCCCTCCTTCTTGCTTATATTTTGTTAATGACATTCGTGAGAACGATTTATTTTCTTAATATGAGTTCGATTAACTATTATCTTCCATCTATTTCCGTATTAAACACCTTGCACCATATTTGAATGCTGAATGAGTTAGATGTTAAAAGTTAGTTTTTCTTGAGCAATGCTAAGTATATTACATCTTGATTAATGCATATTTTTAGCTTGCATAACTTTGTCTGACAAACAAAAGTAGTAAGCATGACTGTCGAGCTTGAGAGAGTGGACAGTTAATCTTTAGCATGTATTAAGACCAGATGAGCTGCAGAGATGTAGTTCATCTTTTGCCAACGCAAATTTACCATGCGTCTTAGAAATAAGATTAATATGGCGTCGAAACATCGAGAGATGGATTCACAAACACAGTTTGTAGGTATGTAATTGTACTTAGAAAGCTTAGGTAACAACTAATTCTTGCGTTAACTCTACTTCTATTGAATGGTTCCATTCATTCTCAACACATGTTATCTGATACTAAATGACATATGACTAACCATCGCTGCATCCACCTCATTATTAGTATAGGAAATTCTTTTCAATTTCTTTTATGTATAGTTTTACACATACAAATAGCAATTGCACATATTATATGTATAGTTCACCGCATAGTCAAGAATCTGATCTCAACGCCTAGTTACTACAATTCCCTGTGTTCGACCCTGGACTCACCAGGAAACCTATAAAGGCTTATACTTGGGTCTTTATAGGAAAACTTGCTTAATCTGATCAATTAGAGTAATTCTCGACGCATCCTTATACGGAAATGATAAATCTAGTGTGTAAATGGCTAAGAAACTCAATTTAATTAAACGAATAACAGTAAACGGTGTTATAAAGTAAAAGTGACTATTTCATGGTCCGGTCTTATGCAAACTCTTTGCACAGGGCGTCCCCACTTGTATGTCTACACATGAACGAATTAGGATCACTTCGTTTGTACTAGTTACAAAGTGGGCCGCATCCATAATGTCCCCAGAATAAAGCGCCCAACCTTATTCATATACTATAGACCATTTAGACTCTTAACTTAAACTTGATCCAATCTTATGTCTCTACATAAAGTTTGAGTCTTCTGTAACAGTCTAGGATCCTTTAATGATTGGATTTAGATTTCGTAAGAACATTTTATAGAATCAATAACTACTTATTGATTATAAATTTCAATAACAACTTTTTTGAATGATAAAAGTATATTTGGTATTCATATACTAGGAATTTTAGGACATAAAACCCAACAAAAGCGTAGTGGCGGCGCCGAGCTGGCGATGCGGCCTTGCCTTGTTTTTGCAATTTGGTGATTCTTTCCTTTTTTTTTTCACTTGATCTTGGCTTGGTTTAGTTTTTTTGGCTTTCGATTCTTATTTTCTTTATATTGACCTGAAGACCACTGATAAACAAGTGAAATCTAATATTTTAGGAGAATAAAAAGCACTTTTCAAGCGCTTTTCAATCAGATGCTAGACAGACTTAGGAGGAACGACTACTTCTGTTTCTTGTACGGTTACTCGAGCTATAGCTAGATTATGATTACTCCTACAGACCAAGAGAAGACTATATTCACCTGTCCTTATGGAACGATTGCGTTTCGATGCATACCATTCGGACTATGTAATGCCCAGGCACCTTCCAAAGGTGCATGATGGAAATCTTCTCAGAATTTCTTGAACGATTTTCCAGTCTTTGGAAACTCGTTCGACGCTTGTTTAGCCAATCTGGAAAAAGTGTTAAAACGATGCGAGGACACAAACTTGGTATTAAATTGGGAGAAATGCCATCTTATGGTCAATGAAGGAATTGTCCTTGGTCATAAGGTATCCAAGAAGGGCTTGGAAGTTGATCACGGCAAGATTAATACTGTGGAAAAGTTGCCGCCTCCTACCAATGTTAAGACATTGTGTAGCTTCTTAGGGCATGTGGGCTTCTACCAAAGGTTCGTTAAGGACTTTTCAAAGATTGCATGCCCTTTAAGTGCATTGCTGAAACAGAATAGGCCCTACATTTTTTATGATGAATGACTTAAAGCTTTTGAAACTCTGAAAGCAGCATTAGTGAGAACATCGATCTTAATCACCCCAAACTGGTCGCATCCATTTGAACTCGTGTGCAATGCCAGTGATTATGCGAAAGGAGCTGCGTTGGTTCAACATAGAGATAAAGTGCTGCACCCAATAGCATATGCCAGAAAAACACTTAACGAGGCTCAAGAGAACTACACAACAACTGAAAAAGAGTTGTTGACAATTGTATTTGCTATGGAGAAATTCAAAGCTCATTTTCTAGGGTCTAAGGTCATCATCCGTACAAACCAATCAACAATCTGATATTTGATGACAAAGAAAGACGCAAAGCCCAAGCTCATTAGATGGATTTTGCTTCTTCAGGAGTTCGACGCGGAGATTGTTGATCGAAAAGGTACAGAGAACAATGTGGCTGATCACCTCTCCAAACTTGAGAATATTGAATTTGATAAAAAACAGCTAGAAGTCAACATAAGCTTTCCAAATGAGGTTGTACTCAAAGTCGACATTCCTTGGTATGCGAACATTGTCAACTTTCTAGTATACAAACAATTCCCTGGAGACTTCAACGCACATCAAAAGAAGAAGTTGATGCTGTATGAAAATAAGAAAAGAGGAGAGGATGGAGCCAAAAGTCGGCTGGTCGAATATATTTCTTAACCTAGAATCAAAGGTTTCTTTTAAAGAAACTGCCGTAGAGCCGCGGCGCTGATGCTAATTCGTCCGAGTGAAACTTTCGGAGCGTCATGACGCCTACTGTGCTTCGCCAACATAACTCCTTGGGAAAAGCACTGCGACACTATGGCTTCAGGGGCATTTTGGTCATTTTAGAGTTCTATTTCCCGTTTGATGCCGTAGAACTTTGTTTTGGTCTGTTTTAGCTTGATTTTATTGCTAACACCCTGTTCTACCTGTTACATGCTCGAAACCTACAAAATAACATAATAGACACATTAAATAGCACAACGATCCTGAGTTAAGCTGAGGAAGATAGCACATTTTAGGTGCTATCAAGGGGTTCCACTGCTTTTATGCCTTTTGGTAGCCTATATAATAAACAGATTAAGGTTTATACAAAAAAATTATTAGTTAAGTGATTTGTAGTACAAAACTCGCAAGTAAGTGTCGTAGGTTCTGCTAGCATAGTAGCCAATGATTGAGATCCTAGCACGAAATTGTGTAGCATGCTCTGAATGGTAGTTAACTGTTGGTTTATAGCTACCAATGTGGGACCTTCTTTAACTTCTGCTGCTACTGGTGTCTTAACCTTTGGCGTCTCTACATCAACCCAATTCTGGATGTAATTGGCTATTGTGTCCATAATTTCTTCTGCCTCGTTTACAGATTTCTTCAACAATGATCCTTCTACAGTTGCATTAACCAATGTTTTTTAAGCTTGGTTGAGTCCATTGTAAAACTGCTCTATAATGATGCTTGCTGGAAGTCCATGGTGTGGACACTTCCTCACCAACCTTTTAAAATGTAACTAGGCTCCATCTACTGATTTTGTAGGTGCTTGTGTGAAGGCTAAAATCTCTCCTCTGAATTTAGCATTGTTGTCTGGTGGAAAATACTTTTCCAAGAACTTCTCTACAAGGTTGTTCAATGTAATAATTGAATTTGGAGGGAGTGGGTCAAGCCATGCTTCAACATCACCCTACAAAGAATAAGGAAATAATTGTAGTTTAAAGGCTTTCTTAGAAACTCCCTTTGTTTTGAAAGAACGACAATTTCTCATAAAAAGTTTGAGATGTTTATGGGTGTCTTCATGGGGTAGTCTAGCGAACTGTCTAAAAGTTCAACATTTGAAACATCAAAGGTTTCATTTCAAATGTTGTTGCTTTGATTGGGGGATCAACAATCCCTGTGTCAAGAGTTTGGAACATGGGTGTTGCATAATCTCTGATTGCCCTATCCCTATCATCAGCAATGTAGATGGTATTTTGAGGTTGAGGTTGTGGTTGTTGATCTCTATTTTGTTAGACATTATTCCTAGGAAGAATAGGAGGATCGTCTCCAAGCGGATTCATTGGAAATTGTTGCACAAACGCAACTTTCTCTAAATCAACTTGTGTGCTCAACTCTTTCTCCTCATGACACTTTTGTCTTTATTTTCTCCTTCTACTATGGAAGGTCGTTTCTATCTCAGGATCTGCTTAAAAAAGGCAAGACCTTCTTCTCATGACTAACTTTTAAAAAATGTAAAACAAACTGAAAAATAGAGAGAGAGTTTTAGTATTTTCCTTAAGATAGAGTTGATGTGGTCATGTTGACCAGCAACGTTTTGAACAAACCAAAAAGATTTAACCTAGACCCCAATAACGGCGCCAAAAACTTTATCGACCAACTGTGTATGGGAGTTGAAAAATAGAAATAAATATGGTCTAGTGCAAGCATACACTGTCGATGAAGTAATAATCTCAGAGTATTCCAAAAGTCGTATCCCACGAGATTAGTAATCTAATTTGGTTTATTTTGAAATAATGCAATCAAGTGACCAAAGTAACCAAGAAGAATTATTGTGAGTTGATATGAATTAAATGTAAAAAGATAAAGATAATCAATGATTGAAGTCGAGTTTCAACTATGTTTTTGTCGAAGTTCATTCTAACTCAAGTGATGCGGCCGCATCATACCAACACATTGCCTAACTCATGGACAGAATCTACACCTATTCGGTCTTGTATGAAGTCCCTTTATGTGCCTTAGAAGCTATGCCTATAGTTAGCTACTACTTAGATTAATTCTTGCTCTTATTTTTTATCCTATGTTATCCCTTGTACCTAGGGTGACGTAGTATTCCTATACCTAAGCTATTATCACATATTCTCTTGTGAACTCCGCTTACATCCTAAACTTCTAATAAGCGCTTGAAAAGTGCTTTCTATCATCTCAATTTAAGGGTGTTTATATTAGATTTCACTTGTTTGCTAGTGGTTTTCAGGTTAAAATGAAGAAAATTAGAAGAAAAGACCAAAAGATCAAAACCGAGCAAGAATACAGTGAAAATAAAAAGAAAAACTCAATATGGCAAAAATTGGGGCAGCGCCGGGATGGCGCTGCTACGGCACTAAAACCCAAAAGCATGGTTGTAGCGCTGCAGCGCTCTCTTTCCTAATTTGGCAACGCCGCGGCGCCAGTTTACCATAAATGAAAAATTTTATTTTTGGAAAGATTTTTTGGGCGGAATACTTTATAAATTTAGGGGTTTCCAATAGCCCTAATAACCATTTAAAGCATGAAATTACAGACCTAAAGAGCCATAAGAAGGAGAGAATTAAGTGAGAGTTCATAGAAGAGTTCAAAGAGTGTGTTAGTTGCAAGGAGGAGGAAAAGAGTTTGAGATAGTCGTGGTGCCATTCGAATTCCGACGTAAGAGCCAAGGAGATTGTGACGGTGCTACCTCAATCAAGAGCCTCTTTTCAATAGAGTTTCTCTTTCTTTATACTTTTTTTTTTTGTTTATTTTGTTTAAACATGTTTCTTTAAGCTATGATTGGCGAAACTCTTTAGTTTTAGGGGTTTGATGGATTGTTTATGAATTCATGTTGATATTGTAGACTTTCATGGTTTTGTTGGAATGATTATGCTTTTTATTGTTATTGTATTTCATTCTTGTGGATTGGCCATCTTTGCATGTTAGGTTAGATGTATGATTGAGAGATTGTATGTTTAACTGGATCTATAACAATGAATTGTTATTAATTTATCACGAGAGTAGTTAGGTTGACAATAAAAGTTGGTAAAGACTATTCTTAATGCCATGTAATTTGTATTGGTTTCAAGAGATTAGTAATCAATCGAGTTGCATGAGAAAGGGTTGTTTTTTAGAGAAAATAACTTAGAATTAAGTTTCTAGACTTAGGCATATGAATTACAATAAAAACCATGAAATCTATAATATTGCATGATGAAAGAAACAAGGATTCATTACCCTAGAACTCTCTTTGACTCTTGTGTTTCTCACTTTATTACTTTCCTTATTTGATTTATATTTTCCTTAATTCACAATATTAATTCCAATCCTCAAATAAAATTGATTCAACTCTAGAATAGCTAAATAACTTAAACCTTCACAATTGGATCTCCAGTGGAACGATATTCGGACTTCACCGTCTTATACTATAACTTGACCCATACACTTGCGGTTAACACTCAAAGTGTGCATCAACTTCTCAGAATTAAAACTCCAAAAATGCTAATTAAGTGGCCAGCTTAACTTAACATTATTAAGCCTTGAAATCAACAAGAGAAAAGCGCAAGCAAGTATGATATGACACTTAAGCAATGATCAAGCCATCAATCCCTAGGGCATCCACATGGCTAAATCCCTTAATGAATTTAGCTTATATTAAAGAATGAATGAAATACTTTCATTTCTTCCAAAGTTATAATTGCAAGATGAATATGAATGGAATAGATTTTAACAAGAGAAGAAATGAAAGTAGATGCTGAAAATATAGGAAACACTCTCTTTGAATGTGTCTCTCTCTCTCTTTAACTTCCTAGGAATGGATTGTCCTTTCCCAAGGTCCCATTCTTACTCTCTACAAACACTTTTGTGGGGTAGAGGGTCCTAACTCTAACTTCTCTAAGAGAACTCTCGTTTTTTTGGAATGGTGATAGCACCTAAAATGTGCTATCTTACTCAGCTTACCTAAAGTTCGTTGTACTGTTTAATGTGTTAAAAATGTTATTTTGTAGGTATCGAGCTGCTAAAAGATAGAACCAAACGTTAGGAAAAAAATGAAGCTAAAATAGACCAATTTGGAGTTCTAATGAAGCAATTAGGTCAAATGGAAGCTAAAAAGACCAAAACGCTCCTAAAAGACCTTGTCATGACGCTAAAAACAGCATATAGCCAATTTTGATAGCATTGCGGCGCTTCGCACAGATACAAAATGTCACACCCCCTCCCTAATTTGCCTACATAACCTGAAAGGTGATGTGAGGACAAATCTGGGAGGGGGTGTGACAAGTTGGTATCAGAGCAAA
Source organism: Citrullus colocynthis (assembly GCA_031780015.1). Classification (NCBI taxonomy): domain Eukaryota; kingdom Viridiplantae; phylum Streptophyta; class Magnoliopsida; order Cucurbitales; family Cucurbitaceae; genus Citrullus; species Citrullus colocynthis. Next base: position 1,666,697 of record QLSR01000069.1, on the reverse strand, counting down.
TGAGTCTTGGGAATAGGATCATGCATTGTAGTGTAGAAATATGTAAATGTTTAGCCAAAAGTAATAATGTGTTGTCATATAGGAAACATGCCACCTCGAAGCAGGCGAGCAAGGCAATCAACAACCGGAACTCCTCAAGCTACTGGGGACCGTGGAGATATGTCAAAGGGTGAATCCAGTCATCCTCAAGTTGGGGTCAATGTCGAGGAACATATATTTACTTGAATTGCTGAAAGATTGGTTGCAAGCATTGGATCAGTGGAATCAGATCCAGAAAAGAAATACAGTATAGAAAGATTGAAGGCATTAGGTGCCACTACTTTTGAAGGCACTGTTGATCCTATAGAAGCAGAGGCATGGTTGAATCTACTTGAGAAATGCTATCGTGTGATGAGATGCCCTGATGACAGAAAAGTGGAATTGGTAGTGTTTTTGCTCCAAAAAGGGGCAGAAGATTGGTGGAGAATTGTAGAGAGCAGGAAAGAGGATATAGGAGAAATAGGTTGGAATCAGTTTAAGAAGGCATTCCAAGAGGAATACTGTCCAAGATCATTCCGAGATACCAAACGGAATGAGTTTCTGAGGTTAGTACAAGGATCAATGTCAGTGGCAGAATACGAAAAGAAATATACTGAATTGACCAAATATGCCACAGCTATTGTTGCTGATGAGGTTGACAGGTGCAAGAGATTTGAAGAAGGTTTATGGGAGAAAATACGTACCCCTGTGACTGCTAGTGCTGAATGGGCAGACTTCTCCAAATTAGTAGAGTCAGCAATGCGAGTTGAAAGAAGTTTGATGGAAAAGAGGACGGAACGCGAATCAGCTGGAGGTAGACGGACAATCCACACCTCTAGTACTACTCAAGAACAGTCAGGTAGGAGATTTGTACCAGGTGTATTTAGTGGAAGACATTTCAAGTCCAGACCGAGTGGACAGGGTACTTCCAAGGGAGGTACTGGAGGGGGTACACGGAAGCAAGAACCAAGGAGTTCTACTGGTCCAGCTCAGTCAGTGGAAGGTTCTCGAATTGGACAACCTAAAGAGTCCACAGCTAGTTCCACGAGGAAACCGTTATGTCCCACATGCGGGAAGTATCATTGGAGACAGTGTAAGGGCAACGTATGTTATCATTGTGGACAAGCGGGTCACTATAAACGAGAATGTCCTCAGTTGATGCAAGAATTTAAAGCTGAACAGAGAACTGGTTCTTTTACAGCCAGTCAACCACAGCGACCTGCAGGAATTGCTGATGAGGGAACTAGTGGATCAAGACAGAAGGGAGCTATAGGGCGACCGAGACAGCAAGGAAAAGTCTTTGCTATGACTCAGCAAGAGGCTAATGATGCTCCTAATGTGGTTACTGGTACACTTTTTATATGTCATACTTCTGCTCATGTTTTAATAGACCCTGGTGCTACCCATTCTTTTATTGCTAGAATGTTTGTTGTGAATATAAATAGTACATTAGAATCTTTGCCTGAGGAACTGTTTGTTTATACCCTTGTTGGTGATGTCTTTGTGGCTAGTAAGGTGTATAAAGATTGTGTGATTGAAATTGATTGTGTGACTATGATAGCCAATTTGATACCCTTAGATATTCAGGAGTTTGATGTGATATTGGGAATGGATTTTTTATCCAAATATCAAGCCATTGTGGATTGTTTCCTGAAGGAAGTTGTGTTTAAAGGATTCGAAGGAAATGAAGTTATTTTCAAGGGGGACAGGAAATTTCTTCCTACTTGTGTGATATCTGCAGTTAAAGCTAGGAAGTTGTTAAGCAAGGGTTGTTCAGCATACCTTGCTTACCTGGTTGATACACAAGCCGGTAAGTTAAGACTAGAAGATATTTCTGTGGTGAATGAATTTCTTGATGTATTCCCTGAGGAGCTGCCAGGGTTACCACCTGATAGAGAGGTGGAGTTTATTATTGATCTAGTTCCTGGAACGACGCCCATTTCGCAGGCACCGTACCGTATGGCACCATCAGAACTGAAGGAGTTGAAGGTACAGTTACAGGAACTAATAGGTAAGGGGTACATTAGATCGAGTGTATCTCCGTGGGGTGCACCAGTGTTATTCGTGAAGAAAAAGGACGGTACTATGAGATTGTGCATTGATTATCGTCAGTTAAATAAGGTCATTATACGCAACAAATATCCCTTGCCTCATATTGATGATTTGTTGGATCAGCTTAGAGGGGCATCAGTGTTCTCAAAGATAGATCTAAGATTGGGATATCATCAATTGAAGGTTAGAGAGACAGATGTTCCGAAAACGGCTTTTAGAACAAGGTACGGACATTATGAATTCCTCGTGATGCCTTTTGGTCTGACAAATGCCCCAACAATGTTTATGGACTTGATGAATAAGATTTTCCATCCTTACTTGGATCAGTTTGTGATTGTATTTATTGATGATATTGTAGTGTATTCGAGAAGTAAGGAAGAACATGCAGAACATCTTAGAATTGTATTACAGACTTTGAGAGAAAAGAGATTGTATGCAAAATTTAGCAAATGCGAGTTTTGGCTAGAACGGGTAATGTTTTTGGGTCATATTGTTACTGCTGCAGGAGTTGGAGTAGATCCTCAAAAGACCGAGGCAATTACAAGATGGGAACAGCTAAGGACAGTAACGGAGGTTCGTAGTTTTCTAGGACTCGCAGGTTATTATCTATGCTTTGTATAAGGTTTTTCCAAGATAGCATTACCATTAACTCGTTTGACTAAGAAGGGGACTAATTTTGAATGGAATGAAGAATGTGAACAAAGTTTCCAAGAGTTAAAGAAGAGACTAGTGATAGCACCTATTTTAGCACTTCCAGAAACAAGAAAGGAGTTAGAGGTTAGGTTGTGTACTGATGCAAGAAGGTAAAGTTAGAGCTTATGACTCTAGGCAGTTGAGGCCACATGAAGTTAATTACCCTACCCATGACTTGGAACTGGCAGCGGTGGTGTTGGCATTAAAGATGTGGCGGCATTATTTGTTTGGAGAGAAGTGCCATATCTATACGGATCAAAAAGTTTGAAATACATCTTTGATCAAAAAGAACTCAACATGAGACAAAGGAGATGGTTGGAACTGATTAAGGATTATGATTGCACTATAAATTATCATCCAGGGAAAGCAAATGTTGTATGACGCGTTGAGTAGGAAGTCGAGACACGCCAAGACTTCATTGAACATTATTAGTGCAGAATTGACAAAGGAGTTAAAGAGCTCAAATGCACCCTTATCGGTAGACAAGTTAAGAGGTTTGCTTGCACACTTCCAGGTGAGACCCACTTTGATGGGTGAGATTGTTAATAAATAGATGGAAGATTCTGTACTCAAAAAGATAGTGGAAGAGGTAAATCTCAAGCAAAAAACCGATTTTGATATAAGGAACGATGGAGCTTTAATGAAACAAGGAAGATTGTGTGTTCCAAATGACTGGACATTGAAAAATGCTATTCTAGAGGAAGCTCATAGTTCTGCATATGCGATGCATCCAGGTAGTACAAAGATGTACAGGACTTTGAGAGAATAATATTTGTGGCCAGGAATGAAACGGGAAATTGCAGAATGTGTGGCAAGATGTTTGATATGTCAGCAAGTTAAACCAGAAAGACGAAGACCTGGTGGACTTTTAAAACCACTTTCCATACCTGAGTGGAAATGGGAACATATCACTACAGATTTCTTATTTGGTTTTCCTAAAACTTCAAATGGTTATGATGGAATATGGGTGATAGTTGATAGATTTACTAAAACTGCACGATTCTTGCCAGTTAAAGTGACTTCTACTTTAGATAAATTGGCCAAATTGTATATTGACAGGATAGTTAGTCAATATGGAGCTCCTATGTCTATTATTTCTGATAGAGATCCGAGGTTTACATCTAAGTTCTGGTCGAGTTTACAACAAGCATTGGGAACTAAACTTAAGTTTAGTACAACTTTTCATCCTCAAACTGATGGACAATCAGAAAGAACAATTCAGACTCTAGAGGATATGTTGCATGTCTGTGTATTGCAATTTAAAGGAAGCTGGGATACTCATCTGTCTTTGATGGAGTTTGCGTATAATAATAGTTACCATTCTAGTATTGGAATGGCACCCTATGAGACATTGTATGGAAGACGTTGCAGAACTCCTATATGTTGGGGTGAAGTAGGAAAAAGGAAGTTAATGGGACCAAAGTTAGTCCAAACTACGTCAGAAAACGTAAAATTCATAAGAGAAAGGTTGAAGACTGCACAGGATCGACAGAAAAGCTACGCTGATAAAATGCGTAGAGATTTAGAATTTGAAGTTGGTGATAAAGTCTTCTTGAAGTTATCTCCCTAGAAAGGAATTTTGAGATTCAGAAAGAAGGGAAAGTTGAGTCCAAGATATATTGGACCTTATGAGATTCTGGAACGCATAGGACCGTCGGCTTATCGATTAGCACTACCTATAGAGTTGTCCAAAATACATGACGTATTTCATGTTTCTCTACTAAGGAAATACATTCCAGATCCTACACATGTTTTGGAGGCTCAACCTATTCAGGTAAATGGAGATTTATCTTATGAAGAGGAACTTGTGCAAATTCTTGATTGAAAGGAACAAGTTTTGAGAACAAAAATGATACTGCTTGTTAAAGTTTTGTGGAGGAATCATCAAGTAGAAGAAGCGACATGGGAAAGTGAAGATCAAATGAAGGCTAAATATCCCCACCTTCTTTTACACTGAACTTATTTGAATTTCGAGGATGAAATTCTTAAAGAGGGGGTAGTAAATTGTAAGCACTGGCTTATAATACTAAGTGTTGGGACAAGGCAAGTGAAATGTGGTCATGCGTTGTTAGAGAAAAGTAGCCGAGAGTGGAAGAGTTAAGCATGGGCCAAGACTATGCGTTGAAGGTGAAAATCACGAAGAGTCATGAGCTGAAGCAGTCACTTGCGTTGGAAGAGAAATTGATCATTGGCGGGGAAGGAAATGTTTTTGAACAACTATTTGTTGGTGAGGTTGCATGCGTTAAGGTCTCCATGCGTTGGAGACGGATATAATTGATTGAGTTATATGCGTTAAAGGTAGGAGGCGTTGAGGGCACCATGCATTGAGGTTGGCTGTCTGCTGAAGGTGTTGATGGTAGGCTGTGTTGAATGCCTTACTTTGAATTGAGAAAGGAAAACCCCGCGCGCCAACCTGCATAAGAGAGTTAAGTCGACAATATATATAGGTGAATAGATTGAATATTTTATCATTTTTAGACATTTTTGAGAGCTTAAGTTGGTTCCATTTTTCAGACAAACTACAAGGGAAGGTAGAAGAAGGTGTTCTTGTGGATTTCGGATAGAAGTTTACTCATTTCGATATAGAAATCTAAACTAGAACAATACGTTATTTGTAGACGTACAAGCTGGACAGTATCGGATGTTTGGAGTGAAACGAATCGAGGAGATCGAGTCTAAGGCTGAAATTTTAAGGTTAGTAAGTTAACTCAATTCTGAACAACTTAGATGAAGGATGTTTGAATTGAAATGGAATAGAAACATGTAAACTTTTAACTGGAAGTTACTGATAAGGAATTTCTGTGCAATCTGTAGTAGTGCGGAGAAATCTTTCTTTATCTGACGAACCAGGACAAGTTAAGCTACGAAAATTTGAGGTAAGCTAGAAAGCATATTTCTCTACAAGTTTGTAGAAGGAAAGAAGGTCTAATTTTGGCTGGAAATATGACTTTTAATTGACAAAAGTGAAGAACAAAAGGAAAAGAGGAAACTCTACTGTCGGGTGTCGCTAGGAAGCTGATATCCCAGAGAAATTGGAGAGTGAGTAGCGAGACAAATCACGCTGGTGGTATTGCAGAGCTTTTTATCTCTCAAATCTCACTGACTCTCGCTAGGTATCGCTCGTCAGGTAAATCACGCTAGTCTCGCTTATCCTAGTGTCGTTAGTATTGTTTCCTGTTGGTAGTATCGCTAGTAATCTCGCTAGAATTGGGGAGTTTCGTTAGTAGTCTTGTTTGTTAAGTTCACTTTGGATAAATGGGAGGCTCGGTGATGAATAATGATTTGAGTTTAATTATGAAAACTAAATGATCAAGTAAAAGAAACGTAATGTAAGGAAAAATGTTTATTTCAGGCCAAGAGGAGATACGAAAGGCATATAATCCACTCAAGTGCTAGAAAAGAGCTGTGAGTGACACTTCCTTTCTTGTTTCAACGATTCCATTGTACATGTCAGTTTGGTTTTCTTATTTATTTATGTTTTGCTACGATATTCAAAAGTATGTTTATGGAATGTTATTAATTTATGAAGTGCCCTGTTTTCTTATGAAAGATTTGACTATGAACTGTTTTGTATAAAGTATTGCATTAATTTAAAGGAAAAATGTTTTAGAGAAGACTCAGTGCTGATGGACATGGAGAAGGCAAGTTTCCCCGGACCCAGAACTGATGGACATAGAGAAGGTACTTAGGCAACCCGCCATGTTCCTATATGCACATAGAGGTTATATGCTGGTGCGTTGAGTTTTGCTCCGCATCGAGCCTTCTTTGTTTTCGACATTGGAGCGTTGAGTTTTGCTCCACCTCAACTAAGGAAAAGTATTGTAACCGTACTGTTTTACTTACGAATTGTTGAAAAGAAAAAAAAAACCATGTATGATTTGATAAGGGCATTTAAACGTGATTTAATCAATGAAAATGAGATGATTCTATGTTTTACTCATGTTATCAAAATTTGTTTAAATCCTGATGATTTTCAAACTAAAAGAATTTGTTTAAAATTAGTCACTCACTGGGCTGTTAGCTTATGTTTTCAAGTTTTTCTTTCCCCTCCAGGTAGCAAGGACGTTCCTGGTGCTTTGCCTACTCCAACTCGCCCTGCTTAAGCTTCGAGTTTCCAGAAAATTGTCCTGTTTTGAAGAGTTGTATGTATGTAAAACCTTATATAGGTGGCATGTAGACCTAGTTGTACATTTACTGGGAGTTGAAACATGGTTTTGTATTAGGGCCTTATGGAAGAGTTGTATTCAGAATTATCGACATGTATATAACTTTCTATATGTTATGGTTGAAATGTATTAAGGAGTGATATGTATGTTGTGAACTGTATAGGATAAGTGTGTAGGAGTGGGTGGTATGCGTCACAAAAGGATGATGTATGCTGTCCTCACATCACCTTTCAAGTTATGTAGGCAAATCTGGGAGGGGGTGTGACACAAAACCTGCACTTTAGTAATTAGGTCATATATTTTGATTCGGGTGGCTGTTTTGAGCATATGACCACTCGCTTTCTTCGTTTTTTGCACCCTCTATCCATATATAGCATTGTTTTTTAGGTTTTCTTTCGTCTTACTCCTATAATCAAGCAAAAACGATTTTAGGTTCTATCTTTTCAACCACCATTGGAAGGTAGGATCTATAGTTTTCAAGTTTGGAGAATTTTGGAGGAACCCATTGTATTCTTGGGAGTATTTTGATAATATAATTGAGATTTCTTGTCTATAGGTTTTACTCTTAATTTATTGATTATGAATGACATTTTCTTGCTATTGATTGACAACCAATGTTTGATTTTGCAATTTAACGCTTTAGATTAACATATAATATGTGACATGTAATTTGATACTTTGGACCATGGGTTAGCCTTTCTAACCAATTGGGCTAGGCATAGGGAAGAAGTTAAAATCATGCTTTGATAATTCGATGATCAAAATTATATTGGGTAAATTCGTTCCTCCAAACTAGAATATTTCATTTGATTGCACATCTATCCTTTGCTTTCTTTGCACTTTTTTTTCATGTATATTCAAATCTCAAACCACACAAAACCCCCCCATCTATCACTTTACCTAAATAGTTAGCTTTGAAAAACTAATCTTTGTGCTTCCCTGTGGATCGACCCGGTCTTGTTGCTAGTACTACGCTTTAGTAGTAATTGTTGTAAAGATCGGTATAATTATAAATATTATTTGATTAGGTCTTTTGGAAGCGACACCAAAAAGGCTCACATTAAGTGGGTATGATATTTTGGGGGAGGAATCTTCTAGGAATGGCTGTATTTCATGATGGAAGAGCTTATTCCTTGAAGAGAAGGCTTCCCACCTTTGGCTTCAAGGTTGGTAGAGAGGGTCAAAATCCATGAATTCGAAGCTACCCAATCAATTTCCTCACTAAAAGATGGCTAGAGACTCGGTAAATTGTGCCTACAGACAGCTGGTCAACATTTTTGGAATTTCGAGTTTTAATGTGGGTGCATCACAGTTTGGCAATGCAGGCACATCGAAGACAGTTTCTGCAAAATAGCCAAAAACCAATGTGAAAGCTCCCAATACAGGCCCAAAATGATAGAATTACTCTGTTAACAACCGAAAACCCCATATTCAATCATATATCTATTCGAAACATAATTTGGAGATTGTAACATGCAAAAGACTACTTTCAATAAGAAAAGATACTAAAATGAGTCTTAAAAACATGTATTTCATGACATGTATCAATTAGGCAAAACCTGAGTGGTAAAGAGTAGGTTGCTACGTCTGTTGAGACTAGAATTGAGGAAACTGAAATTGTCCATGGTATTGATTGGATCGACGCATATGGTTAATCTCTTATGGATCAGGAGTCTCCCATGATGTACCAGCATTACAAACTGTCATTGTTGCAATTGATGACTTGTTCCCTGTTGAGAATTGACTAATAGCGTTAGTTAGGTAAGAGATTTATGCTTTCAAAGCATTTACCTTATCAACATCATAAAGCCCAACCACAATAGATGTTGATCGTTCTGATGGCCAGTTGTAATTGGTGGTAGCCATTTCCTCTAATAGTGATTGAGTGACATCAGCAATTTTAGAAAATATATATGTGGCATCCAAGATGGACTTCGTAATTCCTGACAATCCATTACCGAACAACTGGATCTGAAGCCAGTCATGATAACCATGCTAGGGACACTTTCTCAATAACTCTTTATATCGCTGCCAATCCTCGAACAACTGCCTATCCTCTTTCTGCCTGAACATTCCCATTTTTGTTCTCAACTTGCTCATCTTTAATGGTGGGAAGAATTTGTTTAGGAAAGTTTGCACCAACGCATCCCAGGTAGTTATGCTTCTTGGAGCAAGTGATTTCAGCCAATCTTTCACCTTGTCCTACACAATAAATAAATAAATAAATAAATAATCTTAGACGAATAGCATCATTGTGACTCCATTTATTTTTACCGTTCCACAAATTTCAAGAAAAGACCGAAGATATTTATGTGGATCTTTGTTTGGAGTCCCTCTAAATGTGTTGTCCCTTGCCATTTGAATTAGACTAGGCTTCAGCTCGAAATTATTTGCATTAATTGAAGCCTCAGCTATTCCAGGTCGAGATGTAGGGATGGCCAACTAGAAATAATCTCTAATGGTCTTGGTGTCTTCTACTTAATCTCCCATGGCGACAAAATCTGCTCTCAAATTCCTCCTTATTTTTCTCAAATTTCGTTCGAGTTTGTATCCAAGGACAAAATTTTAGTCTGACGACTTCATTGCTTACACATGATACCTAGAAAAAAAAATGTAAAAAAAATAACAAAAAAATAAAATAAATCGAATTAAAATCAATTTCGTTCTCACAATATTAAGCAAAAAAAATTTGTTGCCAATCCCGGACAATGATGCCAAAAACTTGCCACCACGGAGCGTACGTATCGAAGTCATAAATTCCCAAATAGAGTATCATCATCAGAGATTGGTGTAAAAATCATTTGCTTAGCTATTATTATTAACTTATTGATTTTAACCAAGCAAATGGCGAGTAGATTTTTGGTTTTGAAATAAAAATTAAGCAATAAAATAAATCTAACAGTTCAATGGGATTTAGATTCCAGAGTATAGTTTTATTATGAGTTTTGAAAAGGCTATCAACTTTTAGATTATTATGTAGATTGAATGAGTCTAGAAATCTAAATTCAAGATATCCTTTTCCAAGTTCAATCCATTCTAACCCTAATTTATCAAATTGAATTCCTTCCTATTCATTAAACTAAGGCAGCCTAAGACCCTTCAATTACAATCCTTATTATTCTCTAATCATTATTATGCATCATCTAATAATAATTTAACCTACCAAGTCTAGCCAAGATTCCTCTTTTACAAGCAAGAAAATCAACCCAAGAACAATTGATTAATGGCTAGTCAACCAAAAGAAATCATGCAGATAGATTAAAATTCAACCAAATTATAATAATTCAATGTCAAGAATCAATCAAGAAGAACTCAAAAATCCAACAACACCCCAAAATTCAAAAGCTTAGCCACTCATGATCCGAAGAATATCAATTCTAAACATGATGAATAGAATTAGAGAAGAAAAGAAAGAAGATAAGAAAGAATTAGTCGTTGATCTCGATCCATCTCTAGCACACATCAACATCTTCTTCACGATCAAGTCCAATTAATTTTCCTGTTCACCTTTGTGGAAAAGCTCTAAGTGGTCTCTCCCAAGATGTTGTGATGAATACTGAAGCAAAGCCTCCTTTGTATAGGCAAATATTTTCCGAAACTATGTAGTATTTAGATTCCTTATATGGGAAGTAATAGATAAATGTTGTTACTATTTGACTTGATTTTCAAAAATATATAAATGAAACTCTAAAATATAATGTTGTAGATGAATAAAGCATTGAAATATAAAGAAAACAAGTGGTCATTCACCCAAAATGGTCACCCGGATTAAAAGTTATGACCAAATTATGAACTGCAAGTTTTAAAGAAGTGGGAAAACACCAACCCATGCGATTTTCACACCTCTTTTTGACCTAATTCACCACTTTTCATCAACTTTGACTCCTCTTGCCCTAGGTTAAACTTTGACCTATTATAGAGGTACTTGTGTCATTTTAATTTTAAAATAGCCCGTTCTGATCCAAATGTTCGATTCCTACAAATTAAACATGAAAATGTATTAATGAACACAAATTAACAATAAAACTACGAAATTATAAGCCTGAGTGTGTTTTAGTTACACACAACCCATGGTCCTAATTTGTTTTAGATGGTTAGTTGTTAGGCAAGTTAATAGGCTATTAGTAAGATTATTAACTAGATAGTAGTTATCAAATATATAAGAGACATTAATAAAAATTCGTTGTAACCATGGATTAGCTTTCAATTTATTAGATACAAAGAGGGATATATCGAGGAGCATTCCTCCCCATCTAATTTTCAAGAGGAGGTGAAGATTTTGTGGCAAGCGAGAGTTTGCATTGCGTTATAGGGGTTGTACGTTAGATAGAGAGGAATGATAAGATCTTTACGGGGGCGTTTGGGGAGCTGGATTGTAATCAGGATTATTAGGAATTTGATTATGGTGGGTTTTGTTGTCTGGAATCAAGATGCTTGGGAATCTGATTGTGGTGTTTGGACTGTACGGTTGGGTTGGCTGTGTTTCTGATTACATGTTTGGATTGCAGGGTTGGATTTGGGCTGGGTTCGGCTGTTTTTTTCTTTTTAATATTATTTTGACTACTTTTTTTCTATATCTGTTTTCACCACCATATATTTTCAACTTTAACTAGTCATACTATCCAACTATCATACTATATTAGAATTTATATTAAAATAATTTCGAAAATAACAAAAGGTCTACCATGGAAAATTAAAATTGGATAAACAATGACTTGTAGTCCAAGTACAAACAATTAAATAAAAAAAAAACAAAGAATCAATACAAACGTATGGAGGAAAAGATAAGGTTCATTAAACATAAGATAACTTGAATTGAAATTGAAGGAAGAAAACGTCAAACAAATTCAGGGTTTAGGAAAAGCAAAGTCATGGTGCTTGATCTCGTGATCGCCCAAGGACTTGCATGCAATAATCATACTTCCACTGCGGTGGAAAGTCCACGAAGTGGCTTAACAGCATTGGATCTACAAACAATGACTGTGAAACAGTTAAGCCATCTTGCATCGACCAGGGATTGATTGCAGCTTGGCGTATAATTCTTTTCTAATGTTATATATATATATTTTTTTTAAGTTTATAATTTCATATGGAACACAGTATTTAAGATTAGATTCAAAAACTTGGTGTAGTTTAATTTTAAAAATGGTTTTCCATACCCCTATTCATAAAGAAGCAAGTTTGAAAGAATAGTATGTTCTTTGACTACCATTTTTCATAAATCACAAGTTTTAGAATTATATTTTCAAAATTTGAGAACCATTTTCTAAAACTAACAATTATTGAAATTTAATTACAAACAATGTTTGTTTAAAGAAAAATTATTTATGATTCCGTGAATTATTACAACATTTTATTATAGAAATGACATTGAAAATATGTTTTAAGTACAAATTTTTTGTAAAGTAAGAAATATTGGATTTTAATTATAAAATGTAATTTTTTTTTTCTTTTGTATTTCGTGAATGAGTGGAAACAATTACCTTATAATTTGTAACTTCAAAAAATAGTTTAAGTACCTTTTTTTGGTAAAGTACCAAATAGTTAGATTTTAATTATAAAATGTGGTTTTTTTATTTCTTTTTTTTATTTATGAAATACTAGAAAATTGTACCTTATAATTTGAAAGTAAAAAATTGTTTATGTACTAATTTGTTTGGTAAGCTCAAGAATTGAATAGTGTTTTTTTTCTTTCTGTTTGCTTTCATGAATTAGTTGAAAAACAACTTTAGAAGTTGACTTAAAATTTTTTTTTGAGCTGATGCTTTTTTTTTTTTTTTCATGCTAACAAATATTGGATCTTATTCCTAAGATGTATTTTACCTAAAATAAAAGAAAATTGCATAATAATTCCAATCATCAATCAAAACATAAAATATATATTCCAAATACTTTGATTAATAATAAAATATGTAAAACATATATACTATTGCAAAAGTTTGTTTTAACACACTAGAAGTGAAACTAAAAAATTATACACAAGCATTTCAAACAAAATACAACAACATACTACAATAAACATCCAGTACTACAAGTAAGAAAATGTACTTGAAAAAAACGAGGATAGTACAAATGAGTTATGTGTAGTGTTGTGGAGATCGAACGAGGTAAGTTAGATACTCGTTTCCACCTTACATTGACAAAAAAAATTCATAAGTAAAGATTACAAACATTAAGAGAGAAAAAAAAACTGAATAAGAAAAGAGAATGAGACATATTTACGTACCTTTTAAAAAATGACGAGTCAATTGGATTAAACAATCAAGCGAAGAGAGCAGAGAAGAAAAAACAAATCTACCGTCACATAAAACAAGAAAATAAAATGTAAGTCTCACAATTAAGATAAAAACAAATTTAGAATCTAAGGAAAAAAAAAGTTGGGCTTCAAAAGGACTTACCGCTAGACAGTGATGAAATTAGAGAGGAAAGTTTCTTTGAAGTGGTGTGTGATTAACAAGAGGGAAATAAGGTGTATATGTAAGCATGGAGTTATTGAAGTTTAAACAACCCAACCACCAAATTAAAAAGAAGAATAATACATATTTTTAATGGAAGTGACATCCATTAATAAAGCACCAACCCAAATATAATAACATAATAAAAAAAAGACTCGTGATTCAACCGAATTTGTTAGAATAGAACCAAATACCCATACCCAACAAATCAATTATAAGGACAATTTATAATTAAACAATGATTTTTTTTTTTGAAATAATGGCCTCAAGTGTAAAAAAAAAAATAAATTAACAAATCAATTTTAGGTAAAAAATTAAAACAAAATCGTATGAAGAAAACAAAATAGATAAAATACAGCATGTTTCAAAGAAAACTGCCACTAAATTCATTTCAAATCGTATGAAGAAAATTGTACAATTCGAAATGGTAATCCATAAAAGAAAATTAACCGGTTAATACAATTTGAAACAAAATCGGCAAAATCCTCATCATCGGCCAACAAACAATTGAAATAAAAATGTGAGATATGCAAAATGAAGATGAAAAAAAATGGAACAACAAATTTAAACTATGCAATCTCACCCGAAGATGAAAAAAAAAATCAAATAAATCTATAAACATGCAACCCCAGAAGATGAAAAAAATAAATGATAAACAGATAATAAATATGCAATCCCATCTGAACAAGGAAAAAAAAATTAAACCACAGATTTATAAACATGAAACACAATCAAAAGAGGGAAAAAATGGAACGAACAAATCTACAATCAATCTCACCCGAAGATGGAAAAAAAATTGAACAAATGTATAAACATTCAATCCCAGAAGATGAAAAAAAATGAAAAATAGATTATAAATATGCAACCTCATCCGAACATGAAAAAAAAAATTAACCACAGATCTATAAATATGCAACACAATCAGAAGATGAAAAAAATGGAACAACAGATCTGCGATCAATCTCACCCGAAGATGGAAAAAAATTGAACAAATCGATAAGCATGCAACCCCAGAAGATGAAAAGAAATGAAAAAAATATTATAAATATGCAACCCCATCTGAACATGAAAAAAAAGTTAACCACAGATCTCTGAGAAAAAAAAATGGAACAACAGATCTGCAATCAATCTCACTCGAAGATGGAAAAAAAATCGAACAAATCTATAAACATGCAACACTAGAAGATGAAAAAAAAAAAAGAATTAAAAAACAGATTATAAATATGCAACCCCATCCGATCATGAAAAAAAAAATTAAACCATAGATCTATAAACATGCAACCACATCAAACAGACTAGTGAACATACAACCCCAACAGGAGATGAAACAAAAAATCAATGAAGAGATTCGTAACTCACCTTGTAGGTGGGGAGGAGCCTTCCCCTACCAAGCCCCAAATCCGCATAACGGGATCTCCTACCAAGCAATCGACGGCAGCAAAAGCCATAATTCCCACCGTTAGAGCGGCAAGGGAGGACTTCGACATCCCCTAGAGTCTACTCTGAAGCATTGATTAATGCTTCAGAGCAAAGAGTGAATGAGGAAGAGAAAGGACAGTATAGAAAAGATGAGAGGAGGTAGGTATGGAGGAGTGAATGAGGGAGACGAAAATGCAGAAGAGAAAGGGTGAGAGAAATGAGTTGAAAGAATCAATGAAGAAGATGAACGACAAAAGAGAGAAGTGGGAGAGTTGGTAGCAATGAATGAGGAAGAGGAGGGGACAAAAGAGGGAGGGTGGGAGAAGAGAAAGTAATCGGGAGCATTGATGAGGAGCTTTGTGCAGTGTGAAAGGAGAAAACCGACGGAATAGGAAATGGAAAACGATGGGATTAGAGTTTGGTAATTGGGTGTGGGTTTGGGGTTGGTTTTGTAATACAAACCAACCTCAAAGCCTACTCCCCAAACGTGAGCTTTTATTTCCAGCCCAATCTAATACAAACCTAAACCCATTCCCCAAACACCCTCTAAAGAGGTTGAGAGAGACCTTAGTGATGTTCAGTCTCTTGTTAGGTTTTGTGTTTGAAAGAGTTAGGAACACACATGCGAAAGCAATTTGGATCTAAAGTAGTCTAACTACATCAATTTTGAGGATTAAGCATGTTTGTTCAAAAAAACGAAAAACAAAGTTTTGATACTTACTTGTTGTAGCTCAAAATTGAAGCAACCTCCTTGATGATTTTGATCACGAACACTTCGTGGACCACCACAAGAGCCTTCCTTGTTATTCTCTAGCCTTATAACAGATTGTGGGATCCAAATTGTGATGAATTTGGAGCAAGTTTGAAGGTTATGGAGTTTGGAGTTGTGGAGTTCTTGAAGGAAATTTTGGTGAAAATTCTCAGCTTTTCATCCATAATTTGATGTTAAACCACTTTATTTAAAGAAGAAAACATGTAAATCAAATTTACAACAAATTGACACCGAATAGGTGAATAATTGAGGTGGAATTTTATGTGGTTTCACGAGGGTTTGAGGTGAAAACACCTACTCCTTCAACCTCATGCAAAATAGAATTCTCAATTACAATTTTGAAATGAATTTCTTAAATTCATTTCATACAAGAATTTTTCCTTCTTTTCCTTTTTATCTAAAATTAATTCACTTAATATTAAATATAAAATTAATTTAAATAATAATTAATTAAACGATTTAATTAATTATATTTAATTAATATTAAATATTAAATTAATACTTTTTCCACTAATCTCGACAATTTCCAAACCGATGAATCTCTATTCATGTGATTAATATTTAAATCATATTTAAGTATCTTCCAACTTTCCAATATCATTTAATTCATAATTAAATGATTATATGTTTAAGCAAAACATATTACTTACTCCCTAAATAAATTTGAACTTTTTCAAATTCTCTGTTAGCCCTTAAATTGTGTTATCTTCCTCCGCTTAACTCGAGATCATTGTACTATTTAATGTGTTAAAAGTATTCTTTTATAGGTTTCGAGCACTTAACACGTAGAGCGGGGCGTTAGCAATGAAATGGAGTTAAAACAGACTAAAACGGTGTTCTATTGCATCAACTAGGATAGAGAACTCCAAAAAGACCATGTTGCCCCTAAAGTCACACGCAACAATGCCACCTAGGCGCCACCACAACCCTTTTTCCCAAGGGCGGCATTGCTAGTGAAACGCAGCAAGCATCGCAGCACTCCAACAAATCATATAAAGATATTCCTTGATTTTTAGGTTAAAAACATCAACTGCTAGCCAACTTCTCCTGCAAATCCTCTCTATTTTCTTCTCCCCTTTCATTATTTCTTGTATAAACTTGATCCTTGGATGCTCATCATCATGTATCAAGGTGAAGGTACTCGATTCTAGCTTGGGTTTTAGGGATTTTTTTTCAATTTAATGTTCTTATGAGATTTTGAATCAAACTCTATTGTATGCATAACTCAATTCCGAATTTTTTTTCAATTTAATATGGATATTTGTGGATGTTGTTGAACACTATGATTATTGCTTTGCATTGATATATGATTTGTGACAATTGGTTGTATGTCGATCATAAGAAGCAAGTAGGTTAGATTAACTTGTGAATCTAGATTGATAAGTATTGTTCTAATCAACCTAGATTTGAATCGATAGAATATTTAATTTCGGCCTTTCCAATTAAATATTCCGTCTAATTCTCCATAGAACTTAATGCAATTAGGTTAAGCTTAAATTTGCATGCCTTTCATCTATCTAATTTATTCTAATTTTTTTATTAGGACAATTTGATTAGCCCTTCTAATTAAATTGATTAGAAGCCCATCACAATAAATTCGATAACGATGATTCGATGATTAAGAATGTTGAATAAAGAAAATCCCACAATAACACAAGCTAGGACTTTCTCATTTAGATTTAATCTCTTTTAGTTGTTGTTTTAGTAATTTTATGCAATTTAATTTATTTGCACCCATCCCTCTCGCAAACCCCCCCTTTCAGTTACCAAGAATTGTCAACTGCTTAACTGAGAAATTCGAGTGCTCACTGTGTTCAACCTGGTTTGTCACTACTACGATTTGGTAAGTACAGTAAACTATTTGGCAAGGAATTGGATGACGAATTCTATTCTCCACATTGGTGAGACATTGTTCGAGTACTATGAGCAGTTCAAACGCCTGTGCACCACTAACCTAACTACCAGATTTCCAATGCAGTCCTGATCCAGTACTTCTATGAAGGGCTTGTTCCTAGTGATAGAAGTACCATTGAATCGACGAATGGTGGTGCTTTGGTGAACAAGATTTCCACCGAGGCTAGAAAGCTCATCTCCACCATGTCAGAGAATGCTCATGTTGGATTTTATGTCCTAAAACTTGTAGTTTGTAATTTTTCAAAACTTATTCTCAATGAAGTTGTTATCAAGAGTTATTCAGTAAAGTTGTTATTGAATATATGAATTGCATTTATGAAATCGAATAAACTAAGAACTCCTGGCTATATAGTGAATACTTATACTTTATGTGGTGACATAAAAGTGGATCAAGTATATGTAATAGCAAAAGCGGTCTATAGTATATGGATAAAGGCTGGGTATCTTATCTTGGGAACACTATGGATGTGGCTCACTTTGTATTTGATACAAATGATGTGATCCTAAATCGTTTATATGGAAACATGTGAGTGGGGGTGTCCTATGCATTGAGTTTGCATAAGACCGAACCATGAAATAATCACTTTTACTTTATAACACCGTTTACTATTAAAACTGATTATTTCAACCTGGTGACCTAGGTAACTTAATCTTAGTCCTGAGCTAATTATGAACTCCTGTTTGTTTGAGATTATCCTTTAATGTGCATGGGTGAGAGTGGCCAGTTTCGCCTACTCAATAAGCCTCCCATTTTATGGATAAAATTAGGCAGATAGCTGGGGACATAGTCCAGCAAGATGGAATTCACTCCTACTTTATTTAAGGATAATAGAGAAGTTGTTCCCTTACGTGATGACTTTGGGTCTTGAACAAGTGGCCCTACCCTCTCGCTGGGCCGAGAGGGACTAGGTTTGGTGGTTGGACCACAAACCATTTGTTCATTAGAGGATCAGGGGATTTAGAAACGAGATGGAATTACAAGGGTAAAATGGTAATTTGACCAAGTTGTAATTATGAACAACTTGTAAAGGATCGACTTACTTATTATAGTTAATGAATATATCAACTTACTTGTAAATATATCTACAATGAGGAAAGTGCAGCTACTCGATTTTAGTAGAGTTTCCCGGTAGTTAATGAATATTAACTAATTAGGTTAAAGAGTTTAACCGGTTAATTTTAGATCGTTGGAGCTCTACTAATCCTTAGAACAACATATTGAGTGAATTTGAAAAGTTCAAATTCGGCTGAAGAGCAAATTTATATGGTTTGTTTGTTTAATTATGAATTAGACAAAATTGGAGAGTTAAAATATTTAAATGTGATTTAAATATTTTTAGGATGAATTGGGATTCATCGGGTTGGAATTTGCTGTGAATAGTATAGAAATAATTAATTTAATATTAATTTAATATAGTTAATTATTATTTAAATTAATTATATAATAAATCAATTTTATTTAACATTCTTTTTTTAAAAAATTAATTTAAAATTAAGATTCAATTTGTGAAATTGAAAAATCAAATTTCAATTTATGAAATTGAAATATCAAAATTCAATTAAATAGATTTTGGGAAATTCCACTATGCATGAGAAGAAGGTGGTGATCACCATGCAACCACCTTCTTCTTTTTCTTCTTCTTCCACCTCCAAATTGGTTGATTTAATCAGCCAATTTGTTGTCTTCATTAAATAGAAGAGTGAAATTGAAGAAATCATTAAGCTTTTTTAGCTAAATTGTGCAAAAACTCTCTCATACTCAAAAGTAGAAAATTAGTGTGTTCTTCAGCTTTTTGCTCCGAATTGAACTCAGTTATGGATCCCACAATCCGTTCTAAGGCCTAAGGATAAGAAGGAAGTCTCTAAAGGTTGTCCATGAAATGTTCGTGATTAGAAATTCAAAGGAACTTGCTTCAATTTTGAGTTACAACAAGTATTTTTCCTCTGTTTTTTGATTTTAGAACTAACATGTTTAATCTTAAAAATTGATGTAATTAGAGTGCTTTAGATTTTAATTGCTTCGGCTATTATGTTGCTAACTTCTTCAGCTCAGCAATTTGAGACGCGAGCTTCTGATAATATCACATTTGTTGGGTTTTATGCCCTAAAGCTTGTGGATAGTAAATGTAAATAATTGATCATCATTAATAAAGAGTTACCGATGTTATTTCAATAAAAGTTATTGATTGTGTTGTATTTGTTTTGTCTTAATAACCCTTAAACTAACATCCTAGGTTGTTTATGAGTCTTGAACTGTATGTGGAAACATACGAAGATCAATGTTCAAGAAACAGCCTAAAGGGTCTATAGTATAGGGATAAGGTTGGGTACCTTATCTTAGTGATAGTACGGATGCGACCCACTTTGTATTTGGTACAAACGCAATTATCCAATGCGTTCGTGTAGGTGACATGCGAGTGGGAACATCCTATATAATGAGTTTGTATAAGATAGAACCACGAAATAGTAACCATTAGATGTAACTTCGTTGACTAGTTAGGTTTCTATTTCAATAGAATGACCTAGGCAACATAATCTTAATCATGGGTATATTATGAACTCTTGGTCATAAATGATTGTTCTTTGGTTTGTATGGGTGAGAGTGGTCAATTGCTGACTCAATATGCCTACCATTTTGGGGACAAAATCGAGTGAGGAGCTGGAAACATAATTATACAAGTTGGATTTCACTTCTTCCCAACTTTAGGGTAAGTAGATGAGTGTTTCCTTAAATGGTGTCTCCGAGACTTGAACAAAGGGCCCTACAGGTTGTTCATTAGAGGAGCACTCATACTTAAGGATATAAAAGTAACTAAGAGGTAAAATGATAATTTGACCCAGCTGGTGTTACAAATACTCATGAAGGACTAACTTGCTATTATTGGTCTATATCTGTGGACACAGAAATATATTTGTAGTGAGAAGATTGCAACTATGGGTCTTTATTGAAGTGTACACACAGTTAACGAATATTGATTAATGTGGTTAATGAGTTTAACTAATTAATCTCATATTGTTGGAGCTTTTGATCTGTAGGTTCATTAGGTCCCCTTTCTAGCTCGTAAAGGGTATTGAGGTCATTATGTCTTGAATGAAATTTGAAATGTTCAAATTTACTTAGGGAAATAATATAATATATGGTGATACATTATAATATAAAGTTTATAATTTAATTAAACTTTATAATATAAAATATAATTTTGGATATGATTGTATGCGATAATTAAATATTTGAAGGAGTTCAAATGTTATAATAATATGAATTGAATTCATATTAAAACTATAGGTTAAGATTAATGCGTGTTAGATACACATTAAAACTATAGGTTATGAGAGAAATACGATTGAATATGATTCAAATGTAGCTTAAATCAAATATGCGATGTTTAATTTGATGATTAATTAATTGGAGAATTAATTAATTTTTTTAATTTAATTTAATTTGATTTAGTTAAATTAAGGACTTTTTTCAAACATAGCAAAAAGAACCAAAATATTTACAAATATTGCAAAATTTCACTGTCTATTTGCGATAAACCTCAATAGATTGCCATAGACTATTATATGTGTCACGATAGACACAAATAGTAGCTATCACGATCTATCACAATCTACCGTAAATAGACTGGGTATTTTGCTAGTAGTTGTAAATATTTTCAGCTGTTTTGCCACTTAAGCTAATTTCCCTTAAATCAATTGAATTAAAACTATAGGTTATGTAAGAGATGTTCATTTAAATATGATACAAATGAATTTTTAATTAAATTGGATTTAATTATTTAATTAATAATTAATTATTAATTTAATTATTAATTATTAATTTAGTTATAAATTTTATTAATAACTAAATTAATTGTGGGAAAGAGGTTTTTCTGATACGTGGTATTCATCCCACGTTCTCCCCTTCCCTCTCCATCTCTCTTTGGATACTTGTTACAAAAAGAGAAAATAGATCACGATCAGTGCTCTTTGTTTTTTTTAAGAAGATAGAAACAATCTACGAAAAATTTGGCCTCTCTCAAATTCTCTCTACCCCAAAATATATTCCAAGATTGCAAGGTTTCCACAAACCTTTACCTCAAAATCTTTCATAAAATGGAAAAGGTTCCACGTGGTGTTCGTGATAGAAATCGTAAAGGAATTTGGATTTCAACAAAAAGTAAGTTTTTCTTTTCTCTGTATGTTTTTCAAAAGCATGTTAACCTAGGTATTTATTTTTGTAAATTTCCAATGTAATGGTCTCTCAATTTTCCCAATCAATTTCAATTTGGTCCTGTTTTTTCTTTTTCTTCTCTGCGTTAGGGTTTTCATTCCATGAACATCTTCACGAGAGGTAAATGAGATTAAAGTAGAACTTTTGGAACTATCTTCTTTTGTGAAGCAGGTCTTTACCACTAGGCAGCAGTCCTGAGAGCCCGAGGCTGAGGTCATTTATGCTGGCAATCAGTAAGGTGGATGGATGTACAACTACAACTGTTGAGGCAGTTAGGGAAGCTAAGGCTAGAGAAGTTCAGGGATGCCTGTGGAGGATATGGTGAAGCAATTGGCAAAGTCCATCACCCAAATCCAGCACATTTAGGAGCAGTTCATTCAGACTACCACCTCACACATACAGAGTATGGCCAGCCAAATCTCTCAGCTAGTTGATGCTATCAGCAGATTGGATGCACAACATGGGAAGCATCCTTCCCAGGTTGCGTCAAACGTACGCAATGTAAATGCCATTACTTCCGTGAGCTGCATGATGAGCCCCCCTGCCGAAGGAGCCAACCACTGAGGCTGTTGAGGTAGTGAGTGTCATGAGCTCGTTAAGGAAGCGTGGGGTAAGTTTTGATCCACCTCTTAATTTGCATTTTCTACTAATGTCTCTTGTGCTCTTTTCCCTAGTAGGTTAATTGTTGCTCAGAGAGGATCACGCAAGGATGAGGTGATATCTGCCCAGTCAACATGAGGCAAGAGCCCTACTGCAAAGGTCAAAAAGGTTTGGGTTGAGGTCCTCGCTGAAAGGAAGAAACAAAAGGACATGGTCAGACAGGAGGTAGTTCTTCCAGGTAACTTACCGGTTAAACAAGAGGGCCCAGGTATGTTTTCTGTGCCATGCATGATAGGCACTAAAAATTTTGAGCATGTCATGCTAGATCTAAGGTCTACCATTAATATCATGCCAGTTACCATCTATTGTGAGTTTCAATCCCATATCCTGCACCCTGCTAATATTCTTATGCAATTAGCTGATCATTCTTTAACTTGGCTTATAGGTTTGGTTAGAGATATGCTTGTTAGAGTGAATGCCCTAATTTTTCCTTCTGAGTTTTACGTGATTAATATGGATGTTAATTATGCTTCTTCTGCTTCTGAGTTATTTGTGCTTTTAGGGAAGACGGTAATCGATGTGGATAAAGGGTCCTTAACCCTAAGGTACAGTGGAAAATTTGAGAAATTTTATGTTTCTAACACTACTACTCCTACTTATCCTATTTTTTCGAGTTCTATTCTTTTTCAGGATGGTAGCCAACCTCCTAAGTTGGGGGTGGGAGGTGGTGACTTGGCAGTTTCTGATAAGCATGGTTGATAAAGTCGAGTACGGTCGAGCATAACGACCT
Organism: Citrullus colocynthis; assembly: GCA_031780015.1. NCBI lineage: Eukaryota > Viridiplantae > Streptophyta > Magnoliopsida > Cucurbitales > Cucurbitaceae > Citrullus > Citrullus colocynthis. The sequence goes on along the minus strand of QLSR01000069.1, from coordinate 1,643,605 downwards.
TGAAAAATTCCACTACCTGGAGGCAGTTATGATTTATACTTTTGTTATTTCTTTTCTGTTTTTTTTTTTTTTTTATTGAGCTTACCTTTTTTCCCATATTTGTTGATATATTAGGCTTTCTTGCTTGATGGAAAATGGAGAAGAGAATTATTTTTATGAGCCGGACATCCCATCATCCCTTGTGCCAAATTTCAGGGAAGGTCTCTGTTTCCCTTCTTTTTTGTCCTCTACTTTCAATTCTTATAACATTAAGGAAAATGTTAGATTTTAAATTAGGGGTGGGGGTTGTCTGTGTTTTAACTAGAGTCCTTAAGCATCTAAGCTCAAACTAAATTTTGTGTGCTTTAATACTTGCTTGCTCATGCTTTGCTCGGTTCGTTATGATGACTAGTTGATTGCCCACTTTTTTTTATTCTCTTGTATGACATAATGTTTTGAAGTGAATAATCATGACTTTTAGCCATTTTTAACATTTTTCTGACTTTTCATGCACGCTTAAGTTCTTTATCTGCCTATTGAAAAACGCTTGAAAAGTGTTTTTTATTTTCTTAAATTAAGGGAGTTTATATTAGATTTCATTTGTTTGCTAGTGGTTTTTATGTCAAAGTAAAGAAAACTAGATTGAAAGCAAAAAGATCAAAATCGAACTAAAATCTAGCGAAAAAGAGAAGAAAAGTACAGAACTGCCAAAAATAGGGCAGCGTCGCAGTGCTTTTTCCCGAGAGCAGCCTCTGCCACCAGCATAGCATCACCGTTGTGATGTTGCGGCACGATGTCGAGGGTAGGCTTTCATGACAGACAGCGCGGCGGTGCCATCTTTTGATGATGGACAATGCAGTGATGCTATTGACCAACGTCGCGGTGGTAGTTTTCCATATTTGAATAATTTATATTTTTAGAAAGAATTTTGGGCAGCCAACTCTATAAATTGGAGGCTTTCCAGTAGCCCTAATCATCAGTAGACACACCAAGAGACATAAGAAGAAAAGAATTGAGAGAAAATACATTAGCAAGTTTAAAGAGTGAGTTAGCTGCGAGGAAGAGAGAAAAGAGTTTGAGAGAGAGTTGTGGTGCCGTTCAAGTTTCCAAAGTGAAGACCCATGACATCTTGGCAGTTCCTCCTCAACCAAGAGCTTGTTTTCAGTAGAGTTTTCCTTTCTTTACACTCTTTCTTTGCTCATATTGTTTGTGGACATGTTGCTTAAAGCTACGAGTGGCTAAACTCTTTAGCTTTAGGGTATTGATGAATTGTTTATGAAGTTTTATTGATATTGTAGGCTATTCATGGTTTTGTTTTAATGATTATGCTTTTTTTTTATTGTGCTTAAATTCTTGTTGAATAGCCATGTTTGAATGTTAGGTTAGATGTATGGTTGAGATAATTGTATGTCTAACTAGATCTATAACAAAGAATTGTTGTTAATCTATCATGAAAATAGTTAGGTTAACAATAAAAGTTGTTAATCTTAATGCCATGTAATTTGTATTGGTTTCAAGAAATTAGTAATCAATTGAGTTGCATGAGAAAAGGTTGTTCTTGAGAGAAAATAACTTGGATTTATGTTTCTAGACTTAAGCATATGAATTGCAATAAAATCGATGAACCCTAGAATCTTGCATAATGAAGTAAACAAGGATTCTTTACCCTAGAACTCTCTTTGACTCTTGTGTTTCTTATTTATTTGCTTTCCTTTTTTAGTTTTATTTCCAAAATTACAACTTAAGAACGAATCCTCAAATAAAATTAATTCAATTCTAGAATAGCTAAGTAGTTTAAACCTTCACAACTAGATCCTCAATGGAACGATATTCGGACTTAACCGTCTTATATTATAACTTGACCCGTACACTGCAGTTAACACGAAAAGTGCGCATGTTTAAGTGCGCATCAAGTTTTTGGCGCTGTTGTCGAGGATTCAAAGAACGGTTTTTATTGCTTAATATTCATTAGAATTGATAGGTCTTAATTTGAGGTGTATAATATTTTGGTTGATAATTTTGTCAGTTTATGCCCCGTGATAATACGAACCTCCTCCCTCTTGATCCCAAGATTGATAGAACTTATAGAAGGAATCTAAGAGCTCTAGACAATCATACCGAGGAGATGGTAGAGGAGTTACCAAAGGCAATTTAGGACTACTTTCAACCAACATTACCGACAAATCAACCCAGCATAATGAATTTATCCATTAATGTCAACAACTTTGAGTTGAAACCGGGGTTGATTCAAATGGCTAGAGAGCTAGCATTTAGAGGAAGAACAAATGACGATCCCTAAAAGCACTTACGATCTTTCTTGGAGATATGCGGAACGGTAAAGATGAATGACGTTTCTAATGATGCTATTAAACTAAGACTTTTTCCCTTCTCTTTACAGGACTGAGCAAAGGTATGGATTTTTCCAACCTCTGGATAGTATCACTACATGGGAGATTTTAGCTCAAGTTTTCTTGAACAAGTATTTTCCACCGACTAAATCTCAAAAGCTAAGAATGGAGATTGGAACATTCTGTCTGTTGGGTTTTATGCCCTAAAACTCATAGATTGTAGATGTAATAATTTGACCATAATTAAATCTTAATAAAGAGTTATTGATGTGTTACTTCAATAAGCTTTATTGATTGTTTTTCTTTGTTTTGTCTTAATAAGCCTAAATCCAATAAACTAACATCCTAGGTTGTTTTATGAGTCTTGAACTGTATGTGGGGACATAGGGAGATCAATGTTCAAGATACAGTCTAAAGGGTCTATAGTATAGAGATAAGGTTGGGTACTTTATCCTGGTGACACTATTGATACTTACCCACTTTGTATTTGATACAAACGCAATGATCTAACACGTTCGTGTAGGTGACATGTGAGTGGCGGTATCCTGGTGACACTATTGCATAAAATCGGACCACAAACTAGTAATCGCTAGATGTAACTTCATTAACTAGTTAGGTTTCTATTTCAATAGGATAACCTAGGCAACTTAGTCTTAATCCTGAGTATATTATGAATTCCTGTCTAGAGCGATTGTCCTTTGATTTGTATAGGTGAGAGTGGCTGTTTGCCGACTCAACCATCTTGGGAACAAGATCAAGTGGGAAGTTGGGGACATAATTATACAAGATGGAATTCACTCATTCCCATTTTTAGGGTAAGTAGATAAGTGTTCCCTTAAGTGTTGTCTCTGGGACTTAAACAAAGGGCCTTACCCTTGCACTGGCTCGAGAGGGGTTTATGTTATGGTCGGACCATAAACAAGTTGTTCATTAGAGGAGCACTGGTACTTAAGGATTTAGAAGTAAACCCAGGGTAAAATGGTAATTTGACCCAACTGGTGTTACGAACACTTGTGAAAGACTAATTTGCTATTATTGGTCTATATCCATGGACACATAAACAAATATTAATTAATGTGGTTAATGAGTTTAGCCGATTAATCTCATATCGTTAGAGCTTCTGATCTATAGGTCCATAAGGTCCCCTTGTTACCTCACTATAGACCAATAAGGATCAACTATGTTGAAAGAAAAATTTGAAATGTTCAAATTTATAAGGGAAAATGTTAATTGTATTGGATACAATTAATTGCATGATTTATTATAAATTTTACTTGAATGTGATTCAAATTATAACTTTATAATATGGAGAATTAATTTATTTGAATATAATTCAAATAATTAATTATTTATTTAGATAAAATCCATATAAATAAATAGAGGGAGAATTAACTAATTAATTTGAATTGGATTCAAACAATTAAACATTTAATTTGGATAAGGTCCAAATTAAAGATTCTGCAGAAAATCAATAGAGGGAGAATTAATTAATTAATTTGAATTTGATTCAAATAATTAATTATTTATTTTGGATAAAACCCAAATTATAGATTCTGCAAAAAATAGATAGAGGGAGAGTTAATTAATTGATTTGAATTGGATTCAAATAATTAATTATTTAATTTGGATGAGATCCAAACTAAATATTTTGCAGAAAATAAATAGAGGGAGAATTAATTAATTGATTTGAATTGGATTCAAATTATTAATTATTTAATTTGGATGAGATCCAAATCAAAGATTTTGCAGAAAATAAATATTTAAATAAGATTTAAATATTTTAAACCATTTAATATGAGATATTATTTTGGTAGATATTTATTAATATTGGATATTGTTAAATATTTGATTTAAAATCTTTGTAGAGGGTTTATCCTAATAGGATTAGGAGTAACTCATAGAGTTCTATAAATAGGGCCCTTGGGAGCCTTTATAGAACATACTCTCTACAAGAATAATCTCTACAATTACTTTAAAAATCTTCCTCTACTAATTCTCCCATTCTAAGAAAATTCTTCTTCCCATTCTTTCCAAAAGCAGTTCCTACAAACTGGATCATTGCCAGAGTCATAGCGAGGAAGATCTCTTAAAAAAGGAAGATTATAAGAAGAAGACTATCGGTTCCAGAATTATAGATCAACAAAGGTATGTTGTTTAACCTTTTCTTGATTATTTGTATTTTTAATTATTTCAAGAAATCAAAGAATGTGATCACATGCTTCCACCAGGATTCAATTCCCTTCATTGCCAACTTAAGGATGAACAACTATATGAGGCTTGAGAAAGGTATAAGGATCTCTTGAGGAGGTGCCCTTAACATGGCTACCCAGATTGGTTGCAAATTCAACTCTTCTACAATGGATTGTCAAGTTCAACCAAATCCATCCTAGATGCTACCGCCGGAGGATCAATTTTCTCCAAGAATATTCAAGAGGCTTATACCATACTAAAGGACTTCGCCACCACATCTTACAATTGGCCATGTGAATGGTCTTCTCCAATCATCTCAAAAGCCGTCGGATTGTATGAGGTGGATGAGGTAAATTCTCTTAAAGTTCAAAGGGTTTCCCTTACTAATGCTCTTTCTAAATTGACTACAGGAGGCCAAGCTCAAGCAAGTCCACAATCCATAGCATCCCTTGCTGCCTTGGCATCGGAGATGTCTACACCAAAAAAATTGGAACAAGGAGAGTATGAGATGATAAATTATGTTGATAGAGGACATTATTGAGGCCACCACCAACAACAACTTCTAACTCATTACCATCCTAATTTAAGGAACCATGAAAACTTTTCTTATGCTAACAATAGGAATGTTTTGCAAGGTCCTCTTGGTTTTTCCAATGCAGGTCCATCACACACCGAAAAGAAGTCCAACTTAGAAGACTTGATGGTGGAGTTCATAAAAAAATTCATGAAGAAGGACCACCACATTGGAGAGCACCGTACAATGTCATGGCAAGGCTACTCACAACATTGAGGTACAAATTAGCCAAATAGCCACTTCTTTTCAAACAATGCAAAAGATAAGTTTCCTAGTTGCCCTGAAAGAAATCCAAATAAGGAGTGCAAGGCCGTGACTTTGAGGAGTGGGAAAAAGCTGTTCACTCCCTTGTTTGATGATGAGGATGGGAAGCAATGTGGTCTTAGAAAAAGAGGAAAAGGTAAAGAAGTCAACATCTTCAAGTAAGTCATCTAACCCACTACCTTTTGTACCTAATAACTTTCCCAATCCTCAACGTTTTAAAAAGAAAGAAATAGACTCTCAATTTGCTAAATTCATAAAGTCATTTAAAAAGTTTCACATTAATATCCCATTAGCTGAGGCTTTAGAACAAATGCCCAACTATGCTAAATTCATGAAAGATGTCTTGTCTAAAAAGAAGAAGTTTGGGCAATATGAGATGATTAGCATGACTGAAGAATGTAGTGTTGTGCTACAAAAGAAGCTACCACAAAAATTGAAAGATCTGGAAAGTTTTACTATACCTTGCACTATTGGTTCTTTAAATGTCACTAGAGCTCTTTGTGATCTTGGTACTTCTATTAATTTAATGCCTTTATATGTTTATAGGAAGCTTGACATTGGAGAAGTACAACCTACCACCATCACCTTGCAACTAGCTGATGGATCATTGGCTTATCTTAGAGGTATTGTTGAAGATGTATTAGTTAAAGTTGACAAATTTATCTTTCCTGCAGATTTTGTAGTTTTGGACATGGAGGAAAACTCTAAGATTCCTATCATTCTTGGGCGGCCATTCCTAGCAACTGGGAAGCCTATCATAGATGTCCAACAAGGAAAGTTGACTCCAAGAGTAAATGATGAGAATGTTGTCTTTAATATTTATAAGCCCTTGAGTCATTATGATGAGGGTAGTACTTGCCATACTATAGATTGTAATTGATCATACTATTTCTTAGCATGTAGAATGTTATGTTGGCTAATGATCATTTAGAACGAAACATAATGGATGTTGATAATGTAGATACTATTTTTTATGAAATTGCTTTGTATGCTAAGTGGTTAGATAACATGCCAATATGCACTAAAATGTATAAACCTATGCCTGTAACTCCCTTGCATGCTATAAATAATATTGAGAAACCTGTTCGTGAATTAGGTATTGCCTCCTCACTTGAAATAAGCATTCTTTGATATTTGTCTTCTTTTCCTATTATCATATCTGCTGATTTAAATTTTGTGGAAGAAGAAAAATTGTTGAGAGTGTTAAGGGATCATAAGTCCATCATTGGTTGGTCTATTGAAGATCTTAAAAATATTAGTCCATTAGTCTGTATGCACAGAATTTTGATGGAAGATACCTTTAACCCATCAGTGGAGTACAAAAGGAGACTTAATTCTGCCATGAAGGAGGTAGTTAAGAAAGAAGTACTCAAGCATTTAAATGCAGGAATCATTTATGCCATATCTGACAGTTCATAGGTAAGTCCTGGTCAAGTAGTATCCAAGAAAGGTGGTATGTCTGTCGTTAAAAATGAAAAAGATGAGATGATAGCCACTAGAATTGTGACAGGATTGGGGGGGGGGGGAGTATGCATTGATTATAGGAAGTTGAATAAGACAACTAGAAAAGATCATTTTCCTCTTCCTTTTGTAGATCAAATGCTTGATAGACTTGTAGGTTATTCTCATTATTGCTTCCTAAACGAATATTCAAGTTATAATGAAATTGTCATTGCTCTTGAGGATCAATAAAATACCACATTTACATGCCCCTATGGGACCTTTGCTTTTAGGAGAATGTCATTTGGTTTGTGTAATGCCTCTGGTACTTTACAATGTTGTATGATGTCTATTTTTCAGGGGCTCATTGAAGACATAATGGAGGTTTTCATGGATGATTTTCTGTATTTGGGTCTTCATTTGATTCTTGTCTTGCTAATCTTACTTGTGTTTTACAGAAGTGCCAAGATGCTAACCTTGTGTTGAATTCAGAGAAGTGCCAATTCATGGTTAAGGAGGACATTGTTCTTGTAAGACCCTAACTCAAAATTCTTAAGATGGCTAGTAAGAGAAGAAGAAAAGAAGACTAGTTGAATGCCTAATATTACGAAAACAATGGATATTCTTGAACATAGTTCAGTTAATGCATAGATGGTAAACCGCTAAAGTGTGGTACCTAAAATTGGAGAGAATTTGGTACTAAATTTTGAAAAGGTAAATAAGAATTAGGGAAAAGAGAAAACGCGTGGCTCACACTTAGTTTTGGAAATTAACAAGTTATGGGATTAGCTTTGAAGAGTGTTAAGCTAGAAAGAAAAGAGAAACCGAGGAACCTTAAGGCGGGAGTAGCATGCGTTCGAGGTTATTATGCATTAGTCAGGATTTTGGTGATGATAAAGAAGTCTATGCCCAGAGACCAAATTTTTAAGATAACTACGATCGAAGGGTTGCTGTGTGTTGAAGGGTGGCTACCAGCTATGCGTTGAGGAGCTCAATTCTATGGTATATGGAAATATAACTTTGATTTCGGGTAAACGCATAGGTTGTAATTCAAGAGTTTAAAGGTAGGAAGTTGGACGCATGATACGATGCGGTAAGGTACAAACGCATAGTAGTATGCGTTTAGGACATTGACGCCTAGTAATATATGGTGAAGAAATGGTTTCAAGGGTGTTATGGCGGAAGGCAAAGGAAATAAGTAATGAAACTAAAACCTTAAAAGGAAATTTAGTGAACGCACAGGGGCAGTATGATTGAATGAATAGTTGTATATTAGAATATGTTAGACGTATAAGATAAGCTTATAAGGCTAGGTGGCTTTATATAAACTTGACACCTTATAAGCGGGAGGTGTTAGAAAGTATCTTAAGTATTTCATGCAAGGTGACGCTTGGATAAATGCATGATTGGTTAAGCATACAGCTTGACATGTGGCAAGCAAATAGCAAAGAGGGAGAAGTAGTATGATCAGTCCTCTACTACAAGCTATAAATAGGACCTTGAGAGAAAAAAAGTGACTGATGATGCCGAAGTAAGAGTTCTTAAGAGAAAGGAGAGAGAGAAGGCAGAAAGAAGGAATCCTTACGTCCGTAGTAGAAGTCTGCGGTCAAGAGAAGACATACTTGACAACTTAACTGTATCTTGGGTTAAATAAATTGTCTTGCGCCTAAAAGGGTCAGCCTTGCGTCTAAGTTTCAAGGTGAATGATGCGTCCAAATTGGACCTTGCACGGTCGACGCATTCGAAAAAAGAAGTAAGGAAGAGTTGGGGTGCACCTCGCTTTAGCTATCAACCTTGCGTCCAAGGTAGGATTGTGACCATCCAAGCTACCAAAGGAATAAAAAGCCTTACGTTCCAGGATTAGGACGCTGCGTCCAAGAAGCTCGGAAAAGGGGAAATAGCGGATAGAGGAGAAACTATCCTTAAAGAGTTCTGTGAGTGATACTTTTCTTTCTTTGAAAACGAAATTTATTGAGAATGTTTAGTTTGGTTTTTCTTATGAGATATGGCTTTGTGATGAACTGTTTCCTTGAAAAGCATGATGTTTGATGATATTGTTCACAAGGCATGTTTTATCCGTTTTCTATAAGATGTTGAAAGGCATGTTGTGAAATGCTGTTTATCGTGAAATATCTGATTCTTCATGTACGACTTTCATGTAAACTATTTACATAAAATATTAATTTCTAAAATGTTTTAGAGGAGGCTCAATGCTGAGGGACTTGAGAAGGCATGTGAGTTTCCCCGGGACCCAGTACTGAGGGACATGAGAAGGTACATGGGTGACCCGCCATATTTCTATGTGCACATAGAGGTTGATATTGCTGGTGCGTCGAGTTTTGCTTCGCATCGAGCCTGAAATGTTTTCGACGTTGAGAGCGTTGAGTCTTGCTCCGCCTCAACTAAGGGAAATTTTTTAGAACAAACTGATTTTTGTACAACTCCTCTGGAATGAATTTATGTGATCTGATTTTAAGTTGAAAGTATGATTTTATGGAAATGATGATTTGAATTAAGTATTTTGTGATATAATGATGATAACATGCCTGCTTTTGAACTAAAGTTGATTTCACAAAATTAGTCACTCACTGGGCGTTTAGCTCATCTTTTTATATGTTTTCCATTTTCCAGGTAGCATGACAGTTCTCGTTGCCGGTCGAAGTCGAGGTTTGTCATAAAGCTAATGGTATTGCCGTTCTAGAAAGTGTGGATAAACGGGCTTATAGGAAGTTTGACAGTAGAAGTCGATAATAGGGTTGATGACTGTTGTCCTCACGCTCCGTCTCAGGCTACTCTAGGATTGAGAATTGGGATGCTAACTCATGTCCCCACATTGTTGAGAAGTTCCTTGATGAACAACTATATTAGGTAAAAGATAGTTTGCCTTGGTTTGCTGACATAGTCTATCTTGCAAGAGGACACTTGCCACCTAACATGTCACACCCCTTCCAGATTTCCTTCCGAACCTAGAAGTAAGTGCGACCTACACACACTCGTCAACATATATCTTGAAACATAAATCAATATCAGATCAATTATACGAGACTTTATGCTAGTGAAACGTCGTGAGTTAAACATAAATTTTAAATTCTGATTTCTCAGCTCATAATTCATAATTACAGGTATTTGTTCAACACACAGTACAAAACCCCCTCTCTTTATACTACAAGGATCATGTATGACAAAACATATACATAAACTGAATATTTACAACTATCCCAGAGAACTAATGCAGAGTAAGCCCAGACGAGGATCTTCTGTAGGCTAGGCATCCTGGATATGCTCGCTACTTGAAACGAACAATAATAAACAAGAAAGCGTGAGCCTAAAGCCCAGTGAGTGACTACGATGTCTAATTACAATTTAATCCTTGAGTTAACACTGTTCATAATAACTACTATATATATATTATTAGTACAGATTCATGGGTCACTCAAACCATTGACAATATAACATAAATATCTTTCCAAGAGGTAGCGGAGCAAAGCTCAACGCTATTAACCTCATAATTCAATTCCTATTATTCATATATTCACACGCCTTCACATTTCGTCCCTTGGCGTTTCAACTCTCAAGTGCTTTCTCATATTGTCCCTCAGCACTGAGTTCCATATCAATCCACTGCTCAAGTGCCTTCACTCGTGGTCCCTCAGCACCGAGCTATTATGTACATGTTTTGTCATACATGATCCTTGTAGTATAAAGAGAGTGGGGTTTTGTACTGTGTGTTGAACAAATACCTATAATTATGAATTATGAGTGGAGAAATCAGAATTTAGAATTTATGTTTAACTCACGACGTTTCACTAGCATAAAGTCTTGTATAATTGATCTGATATTGATTTATGTTTCAAGATATATGTTGACGAGTGTGTGAGTAGGTCGCACTTACTTCTAAGTTGGGAAGGAAATCTGGAAGGGGTGTGACATAACATGAACTCTCAACAAAAGAAGAAATTTTTGCATAATGTTAAGTCTTACCATTCGGAGGACCCACATCTCTACAAGGTTTATGCTGATAGTATGATCAGGAAATGTGTGCCTCAATAAGAAGTGGTAAGTATTCTAAATTCATGCCATGCCTCCCCCTATGGAGGTCACTTTGGACCCACTAGAACTGCATCTAAGGTACTTCAGTCAGGTTTTCATTGGCCCTCTCTTTGTAAAGACTGTTATACCTTTGCCAAATCGTGTGATGGGTGCCAACGTACTGGCAATATTTCTAGACAACATGAGCTTCCAATGAAACCTATCTTGGACGTGGAGCTCTTTGATGTCTGAGGTATCGATTTTATGAGGCATTTTCCTATGTCTTCTGATGGCTACCTATATATTCTAGTTGCAGTTGATTTTATATCTAAGTGGGTAGAAGCCAGAGCTACTAAGACCAATGATACTCGTACTATTTTAAAATTCTTACATAAAAACATCTTCACACGTTTTGGTACAACTAGAGCTATTATTAGTGATGAAGGTTCTCACTTTTGCAATAAATTATTTGAATCCATGATGCAAAAATATAATGTAATCATAAAATTGCTACAACTTATCATCCTCAAACTAATGGTCTTGCTGAGTTATCTAATAGGGAAATCAAGAAGGTTCTAGAAAAGACTGTCAAGATCAATAGGAAGGATGATGTACTGTGGGCCTACCGTTCAACTTTCAAAACTCCAATAGGTACTTCACCATACAGGTGGGTGTTTGGAAGGGCTTGTCACTTACCAGTAGAGCTCGAGCATAGAGCTTATTAGGCCATCAAGAAGCTGAACATGGATTTTGAGAAGGCCGGTGAGAAGCGCTTTTCGGAACTCAATGAGATGGAGGAGTTCCACACTCAAGCTTATGAGAATGTCAAACTTTACAAGGAGCGAAATACTAGATGGCATGACGAGAAGTTCACCCCACAGACATTTCTTCCTGGACAAAGAGTATTACTTTTCAACTCACGTTTACATTTGTTTCCAAGTAAGCTTAGGACACGATGGTCGGAACCCTTTATCATTGTCAAGGTATCCCTACATGGAGCCGTGGAGTTGCAAAACGATAATGGAACAACCTTCAAAGTAAATGGTTAACATTTGAAGCACTATATCGGTGATGAAGAATGCAAAATTGAGAACCTTGCTTTCATTGAATGATCCATTGGTTTGGTTTAGCTAAGAGACCTTAGACCAAGTGCTTATTGGGAGGCAGCCCGATTTTATTGCTTTCTTTACTTTTCTTTTTATTTTACTTTTAATAAATCTTTGGGTCACTCATATGCTTTATTAATTTTTAAGATCTAGGTTCATCACAAAAAGTACTTCTTACACCAAGCCTGTTTGGTGGCTTCCCGCTTGCTCCCAAACTTATTCTTTCTTTATTTGATGCTCTTATGCATTGAGGACAATGCATGATTCAAAGTTTGGGGTGGGAGGTGTCACTCATACTTTTGTGTGTTTTCTTATCCTGCTATGCATGTTTGGGAGGTTTTAATGATCATATGCATGTTAATGAAATTTTGAATTTTTTTTTTTAAAAAAATTTGGAGCTTTCAAAGTTAAGGGGGATGTATTTTTTTTTTTTTTTGTGGTGGTTATTTGCTTTGATGTTCATTACTGTGATGAGATTCGAATTTGCATGATAGATGACTTATTGTGGAAATAGAATAGCATTATCTTGAGTTAAATTCATTTAAGTCCCTCTTAAAATCTCTCATATTCTTGAGTACGTAGTCACTTTAATTTAGAATCTTTAAACTAAAAAAAGGATTAAGTTGGGTGTATTTGGTTGTCACTCTGAAAGGCCCCACCGGTTAGAGAGTAGAAATGCATGACGGTTTGTAATCTTAGACTAAGGAAAAAGAAAAGAGCATACATGTCATTAAGAAAAAAATAAGTGTACACAAAAATATATATGAGCTCGATATGTCGATCTTTTTAAATGTTAAACTTGTAATGAGTATGCATGGATGGGTAAAAATAACTGTCTTTGTTATGATCAGTAAGGACGCCTGGGAATTGACTAGGTACGAGTCCCAATAGTGAATGTGTGAAAGCTAGTGCCCCTAGGTAAAACAATGCAAGTTTAGAGCCCATGAAAAATATGTTTGAATGACACCTTAGTAGACATATTACTCACTTGAAATGTGTGGATGCTTGAAGATTGGTGCATGAGCTAGAGTACGAGAAAAACTAAGGAAACTCTTTTAAGTCCCAATTTGAGTTTTAGCATTTTAAATTGAATGAGGCTTGCACACACACATGGGAGATAGCAAGATTTGGCCTTGAATGATTATACCAATATAGATATGCTTGCATGTTTCTACTTAAGCTCTTAAATGCTATTCTCTGAGACATGAGTCGATTGCACACTTCTTCATTTAAACTCCCTTTATTTAATTCTACTCTTTGCTCGGTACTGGTAAATTTCTTAGTTTGGGATAGTGAAAAACACTTGAAAAGTACTTTTTATTCTTTTAAATTAAAGGAGTTTATACTAGATTTCACTTGTTTGCTAGTGGTTTTCAGGTCAAAATAAAGAAAACTTGAATTGAAAGCCAATCCAACTAAAATCCAACGAAAAAGAGAAGAAATGTACAAAACTGCCAAAAACAGGGCAACGTCAGTATGGCGCTACCGTGGTGCTTTTTTTCGAGAGCATCCTCTGCCTTCAGCGCAACAGCACTATCACGGCGCTGCAGCACAGCGCAAGGGTAGGCTTTCATGACAGATAGCACGGCGACGCCATCCTACATCACGGTGGCGCTATTCTTTGGTGACAGACAGCGCAACAACGCTATTGACTAACACCGCAGCACCATTTTTCCATATTTTAAGAATCTATATTTTTGAAAAGAATTTTGGGCGGCCAACTCTATAAATTGCAGGCTTTCTAGTAGCCCTAATCATCAATCAACACACCAAGAGATACAAGAAGAAGAGAATTGAGAGAAAATACATTATTGAGTTCAAAGAGTCAGTTAGCTGCAAAGATGAGAGAAAAGAGTTTGAGAGAGAGTTGTGTTGCCATTCGAGTTTCCGATGTGAACACCAAGGACATCTTGGTGGTTCCTTCTCAACCAAGAGCTTCTTTTCAGTAGAGTTTTCCTTTCTTTGCATTCTTTTTCTGCTCATATTGTTTGTGAACATGTTGCTTAAAGGTTGGCTAAACTCTTTAGTTTTAGGGTATTGATGAATTGTTTATGAAGTTATGTCGATATTGTAGACTATTCATGGTTTTGTTGTAATGATTATGTTTTTTGTTATTGTGCTTAAATTCTTGTTGAATGGCTATGTTTGAATGTTAGGTTAGATGTATGGTTGAGATAATTGTATGTCTAACTAGATCTATAACAAAGAATTGTTGTTAATCTGTCATGAAAATAGTTAGGTTAATAATACAAGTTGCTAAGACTACTCTTAATGCCATGTAATTTGTATTGGTTTCAAGAAATTAGTAATCAATTGAGTTGCATGAGAAAATGTTGTTTTTTAGAGAAAATAACTTGGATTTATGTTTCTAGACTTAAGCATATGAATTGCAATAAAATTCATGAACCCTAGAATATTGCATGATGAAGTAAACAAGGATTCTTTACCCTGGAACTCTCTTTGACTCTTGTGTTTCTTATTTATTTGCTTTCCTTTTTCTAATTTTATTTCCAAAATCACAACTTAAGATTGAATCCTCAAATAAATTTGATTCAATTCTAGAATAGCTAAGTAGCGTAAACCTTTACAATTGGATCCTCAATGGAATGACATTTAGACTTAACCATCTTATATTATTACTTGACCTGTATACTTGCGGTTAACACGGAAAGTGCGCATCACCTATATAAGGTCTTGCATGCTTAGAATCATATCACTTAGCATGTATTTTTTTTTTTTTTTTGTTACCTCAATAGGCCCTACTGATCTGATAGTGTCTTGTATAATGAGTTGTATTCTAATACTAAGGAGTAAAAACAAATATACGCTTGCTAAAAAAGATCTGCAAAAAAAAGAATGTTATGCTAAAAAGAAATATCATGAAAAAGAAAAATGAACTTGTAATGATATGCATGACTAGGGGTAGAAAGAGTTGCCTTTGCTATGATTAGTTAGGACACTTGCGAGAAAAGAGTGAGTATAGTAACTTACAGTAAATGTGTGAAAGCTAATACCCCTATTAAAATAAATGCAAGTTAGAGCCTTAGAGTTTAATTTCAGGCACCTTAGTTGATATATTACCATTTTGATTTTTTTTTTCTTTTTTGGCACTTGATGATTTATGCATGAGCCAGCATCGAGGAAACACAAATTGAGAGCAATTTAATGTCATTCTAGGGTGTTAGAGGCTCAATTAGAAAGGCTTTGAACTCACTTTTGCATGAAAAAGTCTAAAATTAGTTTTAAATCGTGCTTCATTGACTTATTTTGAATTGATCTAATTGTTGAATGCAAGTTGAATCCTAGTTGATTGTTTGAGACTTGAGTAATGAACCGTGCATAGCTGAGTGAGCATTAATTTGTGTGACTATGTGCATTATTCTACCTTGCTCAAGAACGATCAAGAATTAAGTTGGGGTTGTTTGATAGCACTCGAAATTTGTTATCTTCCTCAGCTTAACTCGGGATCGTTGTATTATTTAATGTGTTAAAAGTATTATTTTGTAGGTTTTTAGTACTTAACAAGTAGAGCGGGACGTTAGCAATGAAATGGAGCTGAAGCGGACCGAAACAGAGTTCTATTGCATCAACCGGGATAAAGAATTCCAAAAAGACCATTTAGCCTCTAAAGTCACAACCCAGTGATGTCACCTAGGCGCCGCAACGACACCTTTTCCCGAGGGCAGCACTATTGGAGAAAGGCAGCAAGCGACGCAGCACTGCATTGGAGCGTCGCAGCACTCCAAAGTTCAACTGCACGTATGCGCGACAACGTCGCGGTGCTCCGACAAATCATAAAAAGATATTCCTCAATTTTTAAGTTAAAAACATCAACCACCACCCAACTTCTCCTGCGAATTCTCTCTATTTTCTTCTCCCCTTTCATTATTTATTGTATAAACTTGATCCTTGGATACTCGTAATGATATATCAAGGCTAAGGTACTTGATTCTAACTTGGGTTTTGGGATTTTCTTTCAATTTCACGTTCTTATGGGATTTTGAATCGAACTCTATTATACGCATGACTCAATTCTTAATTTTTATATATACGATCATATTTGTGGACGCTGATGAACACTATGATTATTGCTTTAGATTGATATATGATTCGTGACACTTGGTTGTATGTTGATCATAAGAAGCAAATAGGTTAATTTAGCTTGCGAATCTAGATTAATAAGTATTATTATAATCAACCTAGAATTGAATCAATAGAATATTTAATTTCGGCCTTTCAAATTAAACATTTTGCCTAATTCTCCATAGAACTTAATGCAATTAGGTTAAACTTGAATTTGTATGCCTTTCATCGATTCAATTTATTTTAATTTATCGATTAGGACAATTTGATCAGCCTTTCTAATTAAATTGATTAGGTGTCCATCACAATAAATTCGATAAGGATGACTTGATGATTAAGAATGTTGAATAAAGAGAATCCCACAATAACCCAAGCTAGGACTTTCTCATTTAGATTTCATCTCTTTTAATTGTTTTCTTAATTATTTTATGCAATTTAATTTCTTTGTAAACATCCATCTCGCAAACCCCCCCCCCCTTTCGATTACCTATAATTGCCAATTACTTAACTAGAAATTCGAGTGCTCCTTGTGTTCGTCTCGACTTGCCGCTACTATAGTTTAGTAAGTACGGTAAAATTATTTGGCATGGAATTGGGTGACGAATTCTATCGACCATTCTCTCATCACACTGTTCTAAGATTTAGTCCATGAGCTAACAATGGGACCTAATGAACCTACAAATCATGAGCTCCAACAATCTGAAACTAACCAGCTAAACTCTCTAACCTAACTAATTATCATTTGTTAAATGCTGGGACATTCCACTATTGCCAAGTAGTTGCACTCTCCTCACTATAGATATATTTTTGTTCATTTGAAATAACCATGGTTAGTAAGTCGATTCTTCACAAGTTATTCGTAATTACAGTTGAGTCAAAATTACCATTCACTCTTCTAATTACATCTTGTTCCTTAAGTCCCACTGATCCTCTAATGAACAATTAGTTTGTGGTCCAACCACTAAACCAAGTCCCTCTCGGGCCAATGAGAGGATGTGACCCGTTGTCCAAGATTCAGAGTCAGTACTTAAGGGAACAACTTCTCTACTAATCTTGAATTGGGTAGGAGTGAATTCCATCTCGCAAGACTATGTCTCATGTTATCTACCTGGTCTTATCCCTAAAAGTGGTAGGCTTATTGAGTTAGCGAACTCAGGCCACTCTCACCTATGCAGATTAAAGGATAATCCCAAATAAACAGGAGTTCATAGTTAGTTTAGGATTAAGATCAAGTTACCTCGGTCATAATATTGAAATAATCAGTCTTAACAGTAAACGATGTTATAAAGTAAATGTGATTATCTCATGGTCCGGTCTTATGAAAACTCATTACATAGGATGCCTCCACTCTCATGTTTTTACATGAACAATATAGGATCACATTGTTTGTATCAAATACAAATGGGTCGCATCCACAATGTCTCTAGGATAAGGTACCCAAACTTATCCCAATACTATAGAATGTTTTGGCTATTACCTAAACTTGATCAATTTTTATGTCTACACACAAAGTCTAAGTATTCAAACTATAGCCAGAGGTTCTTAGTTTATTAGACTTAGGGTTATATTAAACACAATTCAAATATTCAACATCTTTACTTAATAAACCTCGATAACAACTTTATTGGAAATAGAATATGTTCAAAGCTTGACCACAAGTTTAGGACATAAAACCCAACAATGTTTTCCTTTGGATGTTAGTGATGAAGATGTATTGTAATTATCTTTTAACTCTTATTTTACTTGATTCGGACCCCTTCCTTTGATGGGCTAGGTGTTATTGGATACCTATGTATTCTTTCCTATATTATATTTTTGAATGAAAGTTCGGTCCTTTAATTAAAAAATCAATTATAACCTAATTCTAGGTCTCAAAACCAAGAAAGTTAGGTAACATGACAAAAGAAACAACTTAGCCCCACACAAAACATAATCCCCTTCAATATAAAAAAGGAAGTAGTTAAGTTTCAAATGATTTTTCCTTCGGTCCCTACCAACCCATTTGCATCAATATAATGCACAAAAATGTCCAAATTTTCTTTTCATTGAAGACACCATCACGTGGCCTTAAAACCAAAATAAATTTCTCTCTTACTTTCTTCCAGAAAAAAAGTCTGCAATATAAACCACAAAATATGCAAGTTGGTAGAAAGAGAGATTGGGTGATTTACTTTTTCGTCAAACCATTTTTAAACATCTCCAAAGGACACACACAAATAGGAAATGTTATTTTTAAAAACCTTTTTAGGGATCACAAATCACAACCAACCACGTGTTGCGATTTTTTGCCTATAAATAAGAAACTTGAACTCTATTTCCCTTGCACACACAAAAGGAAGAAGAAAAAAAGAAAGAAACCTTTTAAAAACTCCTTTTTTGGAAAGTTAGGGTTTTTGAGGTTTGTGGTCTGCCATGGCTGGGCTTCAATACAACTTCTTTCCCACTGATCTCCTCTACCCTAAACCCTCTTCTTCTTCTTCTTCCTCAGAAGCCATTAATAGGGCAGGTGTCACCTTCAAAACCCCTCTAAGAGGCAATAAAGCTGAAGAAGATGATCATGGTGATGAACCCAAGAGCTTGACCATTCAAAAGGCTGATAGATCATCATTGATTCTCAAGCATCAAATCAAGACTTCTTCAACTTTCTAAACATTCAACTCATGAATTGTTTCATCACGGGGTCTACTCTTGAAAAAGCTGAAAAAAGCTTTCTTTTTGCTCTCTTGCTTTTTGATCCTTTTGTTGTTCTTGTTTCTCCATGGAAGTACTATATGGTTTTTTTTTCCTTTAATTTATAAATTTGAAAGTATATTGTTTGTATTATATGAGTATGAATAAGTTTCATTCTCTATAATAGTAAAGAGGATGTTTCAATTGCCATTTTGGAGGGGCTTGAAAATTTTTATGTACATAGTTTCTTGAGGCTTTGGAATTGTCAAAGGATGTATAATCAATATTAAAGATATAAAAATAAACCAATATTAATTCTTATTTTACTTGTCTTATGTAAAATATTTTTATCGGTAATTTTGAGAGTGTGATTCTCAATTCTTATAATAATTGAAACTAACTATTTGGTTTTTTCTTTTTAATTTTTTTATTAAATTAACTCTATAAACACTAAAGTTCTATAGGTAAGTTTAATTTCTATATTTTGCCACTTTCTACTAAATGTTTTAAAAAACCAAACTAAATTTTGAAAATTAATTAAAGCTCCATTTGGTGACTTTTTTATTTTTTGTTTTTGAAAATTAAGCGCATTTTCTCTCAAATTATCACAATGGTTTGCATTTTCCTTAAGTACAAGAGTTGAGTTGTTAGTCAAGTTTCAAAAACAAAAATAAGTTTTAAAACTATTTTTTTTAGTTTTAAAAACTTGTTTGGGTTTTTGAAAAACAGTGATAAAAAGTAGATGACAAAGCAATAAGTTTAGAGGTGAAAAGAGTCTAATTTATAAGCTTAATTGTCAAAAACTAAAAGCCAACAACCAAATAGTTGCCAAATGGGGACTAGAATAAATAGTTTCCAAAAAAATTGTTTTGTTTTTAAAATTTAGTTAAGAGTTCAAGTCTTTCTCTAGAAATTATGAAAATCATAATAGAAAAATTGAGAGGCACAATAATAAATTTCAAGAATAATAAAGTAAAAGCAAAATCGTTGTAACGACCCGACTAGCAACTATCTAATCGGACCATTACTCAGTGCATGCAACAATTGGAAGAAATGACACTATGTGGAATGATAAAGAAGAACCCATGTTTTTCATGAAAATTTATGCTTGTTTTAATTTAAGAAATCAATGCGATAACAAATAAATGAAATTTTGGTTTGGGGTACCCCTAAGGAAAATAATAAAATAAGCTTTATAAATGAAAATCAACATAAACAAATAGGGAGACGAATCTCAAAACAAAACTAGACAGTTGGACAAGATTTCATAAAAGAAAACATGCAAAACTAAGCAGAAGCTGCTACGGGTCCCATGATGCCATCAAGGTTTCTTCCTGTCATTCGCCGGCACGTTCCTTCCTTTACCTGAAAAAAGCATAAGAGGAAAGGATGAGCAATTTTATTACTCAGTAAGTAACCCTACTACCGGGGTCAGGCTAGGCACCTATGTCCAATAAGTGCATCAAACATGTGAGACATACATATCTATCATACATCATATTTCTATAAGTGGATGGTTAGACTCGCCCCACCGTTGGTTATTGGTGCCCACAAATATCTAGTGAGTCCCGAAGGAGACACTTATCTCTGGTGACCCCGAAAGGACACAATCTCTGGTGAACCCGAAGGAACACAATCTATGGTGAACCCGAAGGAACACAATCTCTGGTGATCCCAAAGAACACAATCTGGTGAACTCGAAGAAACACAATCTCTAGTGATCCCGAAGGAACACAATCTCTGGTGATCCTGAAAGAACACAATCTCTGGTGGACACCCAACCAGCATAGGGGGGGGGCACTACTACTCATCGTACAAGGTCAATAAAATTTACAATCATTTCATCACATGAATTTATACACTAACAACAAGGTTCATAAACATTTAACAGCATGGTTTATATACTAACAGGCACATATACTTTAAGACATGGAAAAATGCATACAGGCACAGTATCTCATAAGTGGCTCTAGAACCTTACTACACCATGACGGCTACACATATGACCCGAGGGCGGTTTAGGTAGTAAGACTACTTACATTAAGACTAGGTGCAAATAGCTAACCAAGCAGCCAATTCTCATAAAATGCTTGAGTTAAAACCCCAAAGTGCAACTAAGCCACAATCTTCTTCCATACTTCAAACAATGAATCCAACCAAAATGGACCCTTAAACCCGCTTGGACAGCTTGTTTCCGATTCCAAAATCCTTGGAAGCCTGAAGCTAAAATCCAACCTCAATGAGTAACAATAATTAAAACCAATTCACGAAATTACGAGAAAATCAACAATACTTACCAAAACAGTCTTGACCTAACCAAGTCTTGAAATCCTAGCATAACTCACGAAAAGGGATAATGCCAGAAAGAGCAGCTGGGCAACTACTTGCAAACCCATTGACATCCAAGATTGGCTTAAGTATATATATATACTTCTTTAAATTCTGTTTCCTTTTCCTTTTCCAAAACCCTAAATATATATATTTAAATTTCCCTTTTCCTTTTCCTTTTCCTTTTCCCGAACGAAACACAACTTATTTAATATAATATTCCTCAACCCATCAAATCAAATCTTTTCCAACCACCACTTAATAATTTATTTAACCAAAATATCTTCTAACAAATCAATTCCCCAACTTAAATTCAATTCTAACTTATCCTCATATTTTCTTAAATTAATCAAGTTCTTAAATCTCATCCAATTTCAAATCTTCACATTAAATCCAACTTTTAAATCTCCCCCAAATAAATTTTCCACTAATTGAATCAAATTCAAATCTTTTATCACGATTACTTTAAATTGAATTATTTTCTCAACATAGTCCAATTAAAGCTTCAAAATTCAAACAACTAACCAAATAATTCAAGATAATTAATTTTTTTAAAAAAACAAATTACTTGAAAATTTGGGATGTCACAATCGTAACCAAATAGGACTTGATATTTCATTTTCAAATTCTAGAAGAAAAAAATGCTCAAATTGATAATTTAAAATCGGAGAAATATCAATTTATACACCTAACACCTAAACTTTAGAGGCTGTATCAATTTAAGCCATGAATTAATTGTATTAATTTTAAAAAATTCTTAGGTGCATATTGGGTAATAGTTTTCAGAAAGAGCTATTTTTATGTCCTTAATTGCTTTTGCTTGTTATGTTTTATATGTTTAAATGTCTACTTTTTAGACATTTGAGCAAATCATGCATCTTAGAGTGTTATAGGTCGTTCAAGAATGATTTGAAGCTATCAAAAGTGAAATCGGGCACTCGGAGCTCAAAGATATAAAAATTACGAAAATGCTCCTAGGGCCAGTATAGAGCAGAGCGCAGCTACGCTTTGCTCTATGCTCAAAGGTAGAGAGCAAGTATGGCAAGAGTGCAACTATGCTCCAAACTTTGATAGAAAAGAAAGCATGTGTGCCCGTGCAGCGTCACAACACACTTGAGACTTACGCTTCGATTTCTACCTAGAGCATAGCGATGCTCCATCAGAGCACAACGACGCTCCCTCTATTTGTATATATATTCTCTTCTTTTTTCTAGGGTTTTTTATGGTGGATTTGATGGAGGCTAAAGTGAACCTTAAATTTCTTTCCTTCTCTTCTTTTCTACTATCTTTAGGTTAGATTTTATATTTCTTTTGAATTGTAACTCATGGATTGGATCTCTCCTTTTTTCTTTGTCTATGGATCAATGAGGTAACTTTTTATTTAGTTTTGGGAGCAAGAATTCTATGTAATTTTCATGAGATTTTTTGTGGGTTGGCCGAAAGTATGTTGAGTTTATGCTTTCTTCGAATCAATTTCAACTTTTAAATTGTGTGTTGGATATACCCGTAAGCATGTGTTGCCCTTGCTAATCGATTCGTAGCTTTGTCACGTTCGTACTCGAATGTCTAGCTCAATCACCTAAGTAGCAATTAACTAATTATGTATTTAAAGGCTTTCTTAGAATGCATGTATTAGCTAGGTTCAAAGATAAAATTGGTTAATCGGTTAAGTTATCCAATTGGTTAATCAACATAATAGAATCCTAAAGCTTAATGCACTTGTTCTTATTTCTTTATGGACACTATAAAACCTAGTGGATTTAAGAGCATGTAGTTTAATTACGACATTGCTATAACTGCTTTAATTAATATTTAGGATGCTTACTTAGTTTAATTGAATTTTTTGGCTGTTTGTAGAGTCCTTGATGAGTTCGATTAGGCTAAGTAGGCCAAGCATAAATCGAATGCATGTTTAATTAACAGAAATCGATGATCGAAATTACATAGAAATCTCCCTTGCTCTCGAAACTAGATAAACCCAATCCAAAATAACATTTACCCATGGCTTTTATTTTTGTTGCCGACTTATCACACTATCCACCCCCTTTACTGCTCTAATTAGTTAATCAACCCGGACTTACCACTATTGCTACGCCATCATAGTAATAGGAGTAAGATTTGATATTTTATAAATTTTCTTTGATTTTTAGTCTTTTACGGGCAACAGTAAAAGGCTAACATCATTGGGCAACATCTATTTTGTGCATGCATCTCACCAAATTGTACGATCATATTTTGTCATGTGAAAAATTCTTCTTATTTCTTTTTTGAAGTATTTTAATTCTTTTTGTATGTGAGCGATGAGAGAGGTATGTACGGTGTATCCTAGGTATTGCCCTTAATTTAAATCCTAAACTTTCTAAGTTTATCAATTAATACCTTCCATTACATTATCTTTTGATAATTATTGTGCAAGACTTATAATTTTATCAAATAAACTCTCATATATAATATTTCATTTGAAAATTGTCCATGAATTAATTTAAATCATCAATTTTGTTAATTTGATATTTTAAGAGTCCACACATATGTAAGAATTGATGCATGAAAAATTTTCATAGATAATATTAATAATTGGCTTAAATTAATTTTATTTATGAAAATTTAGAAATTTAATTGATAGAATTATAAGCCTCACACTATATTTCAAAAACAAAATTTGAAAAGAAAAAGTGTAAATAGATATGCTTACAAAGTTTAAACTGATTTTTTTTTTCTAACAATTATATGAGGAAAACAATTTTGAGGTTGATAATGCCCATTTATGTCAATCAAACTATGTTTATGTTGGCGGATTTAAATTGATATAACTCCAAAGTTGAAGGTAAATATACATATTCCATTCAAATTGTTCGTGGTATATAATAAAATTATTAGTTTGCACACACATATATTCTACTTTCGTTTTATTCCTAACTTCATTATAAATTCCAATTTTAATGGAAATAGAATGTTAGTTTTTTTTTATCAAAATATATATCTATATATATATTAAATGTGTGGAAGAAAATGCAATCACGAAACAAGTATATACCCAATAAAATTCTTTGGAAAAAAAGGTAAAATTAATAAAAGAATAATGGTTTAATCAGAGAAAGAAAGAAAAAAAGAATAATAATGGTTGTTTTCCCTTTAGTACAAAAGAAGAATACGCTATAATTATTAAATATGTAATGCAATTAACAAATTAAAGTTAGTAACAACAATAAATATTGTAGACTAAAAAAATAAATACCGTAGATCTCGTATTTCCTATTAATTTCTTAGAAAGGTAATTGTTTTAGTTGATAAAATTATTGATAATATTTTTAAATATAACAAAATGTTACTATCTATAAATGAATCAGTGATAGACACTAGTAGATTACTATTTTCTATTAGATAGACACTGATAAACTACAAGACAGTGACATTTTGTTATATTTGTAAATATTTTGGTTTCTTTTGCTATATTTATTAAAATTCTTAGCCAATTTGTCAAATAAAAACTACTTATTTTTTTTGTTTAGTTTTTAAACTTTAGTTTAGTTTTTGAAAAAAATAGTTAAGCATAAATAAAAAAATAAAAAAATAAAAAGAGTAAAAAGTTTAAAAGTGCCAAGAGTGTTTGATAAATTTAATTTTCAAAAGCTAATTAAAAATAAAAAAGTCAAATAGTTGCCCATAGATAATTAAAATTTTGGGTTTAAAAATTGTAGATAATTATTGGATATTAATCTAAAAATTATATTTAATTTATTTGAAAGCAAAGTTGGGGTATATATTAATATATCAAAATGGATATGTATTTAAAAGTTAGGTGCAAAAATATGACATGCATATAGATACCTTATTTTGGCATTTAAAACAATACCGATTCTTTTTTAAAGGAAATTCAATGGATGCATGCAACATTAGAAAATGCATATTAATTTTTGGTTCATGTTGTTGGATTGTATGTCTTTTATATATACCATGTTGACCACTTGAATTGTTTAATTGGTGTTTTTTTTTATTAAAAAAAATGTATTTGTTTTCTACTCCATGTTTGTTTCTTTAAAATAATAATAATAATAATTATAATAAAAGTTTTCAAAAACAATGTTTTTGTTATATCATACTATTAATGGTTAAATTAGGTGATGGGTATAATAGAAATTTCACACAATATTATTATAAAGTTCATTTTGGATATAAATTCTCGTGAATTTACTCTTAGAATTACTCAATTTCTCATACCAATGGAGATAGGTGTTCTCAATTATATATCCGATTCTCCTTTCTAACCAATATAAGACTTTGTTTGCACCTAACATTACAAATGACTTCTTTTAGTTTGGAAAAAGCTTCCAATAAATTATTTGGATTTAGTTTCAATTTAATCGTTATAGTTTTAAAAGTTTTAATTTGGTCCAACGCTGGAAAAAAAGCTTGATAAATTATCTTTGTAGTTATCATATATATTCTTGATAAATTATCTTTGTAGTTATCATATATTGAGGGAGATAAAAGTTTTCTAATTGAGTATAACAATGTGTTAATTGATTACATCATACAAGCAAATAGATGTAGTCCTCTAATTTGTTGTGTTTTGCTTTTTTTCTTTTTTAATGTTGTCTTGAATAAAAAATAATAAAATAACTACAAATACATGAATCTTCAAGCGAGAATCCTAATTTTGTGAGGATTGATGAGATTGCACTCAATTATATAGGAGACTAAACTGAAAATAAGTTTGAATTATAGAGACTAAATCGAAGTTAATGACGAATATTCGTGGAGATTAAATTATACTTTTAACACTTACTAAACTAAATTGAAATTTTATGCAACTAAATTTTAAATTAATCAAATTATAGTGTTAGAATTGAAACTAAGCTAAACTAGTTTTAATTTGGAGAATTGCTATTTCTAACCGAAAAAGTTTTTGATGCGACAAAACTAACTTCTTTTCAAAAAATTTCTTTTTCTAACCCTTTTTCAACTTTTCAAAATTTCAGAGATGAGTCCCACATGATGAAATGACATGAATACCCCCAAAAACCATATTTCTCAACACTGAAACCACATTGTCTTCTTCCCTAAGGCCACCTTCTTCACTAGAGTCCATTTTTTTACGGTATTCTTGATAACTTGTAGAAATACAAGTTATTATAGCCTTTTTCTAGAAAAATAGAGATTAAATAGAGAAGTATGCGGTAATTTAAGCTAAATTCTACTAATAAATCTTCCTATGCGTTCTACTCTTGTATTTTTATGAAAATAATAAATTTACCACTTTTTGAGCCTAAAACACATGTTTTAACGAAGGAATGCAAACGATGAGTTGACTACCTCTTAACGCAAGACTGTGCGTTAGCAACCTATGACGCGTTGACATCCACCAAACTTCTCAATGAATGCATAATTATAAAAAACGCAAGGAGCGGAAAATCAGATCATAATCTTGAGAGATTGTCGGAAGATTGACATACATAATCTGTGGCTAAAGTGGTGGATCTAAATTGACTCGAGAATTACGCAATTAGGTGAGATGGATGCATGATATCAATTTCGCCACCAATCAAGCAGATCTGCCAATTGATTGCGAACGCAACATCTATAAAAGGGCAGTCTTGCAAGATCAGAAAAGGTTGTTCATTCTCGGAAGAATTCCTAAGTGACAGCAACGTTCTCTCCAAAACACAACCGGAGACGAATAGCTTGAGAGAGAAGAGTCTTCCCTCCACCTAACCACTTCACAGCAAAACCTCACGCTTCCATCTCGGCGACTCAAGACATTGATGCCCTTTTCTTGCTTTCTATCTTGTTTTTCTAGTTTCATTTTTGATTTGTGTCAAGACATTAAGTTATTTAAAGTTGTATTCCATTCATCAATCTATATTTCTTCCATGTCTACTCATTTCTCTACATTGTTCGCTTTCTACTTTGAATCCATGAGTAACTAATCTATCACGGGTTAGTTAGCATCTAAATAAGAATTATAGTGTAACTATTGGATCTTGTCAATTGTAATCTTAATCCGATGCTTATGTCCATCTAGCTAATCTATATAAGTAGTAATAATCAGACTGCTCGAGAGGGTAAGTGATTGTGGAACTCAATTGATAAAGCTAAGTAGTGTTGCCTAGACATAGGAACAACCTTGGCACTTAACACTCTCCTATGCATTATAGACATATAACGCATAGCGGCTAACAACCAGTAGAAGAGTCGCAAGTATAAATAGGCTATCACCATGCGTTTCTGATGTTAGATGTTAACCAACCCTAACCCTGTTTTTACCCATTCATTAAATTCACCTAGCTTACTTTGCTGTGTCGCATGCCTTTTCATCTTCCACATTTTAGTTTAGTGTACATGTTATCGCTTTCTTTAGATTAGAAACAAACACCTCTCTCAAATTATTCTTGGTTACCACTACAACGCATATAATCCACTTTAAATAAAGAATCAAAATAATCCCTGTGTTCGACCTCGGACTCACCGAGAAAACCTACTCCTTTGCTTATACTTGGGTAAAGGATAGGAAAACTTGACAGATCACCAACGTATAGCATTAAACATAAGTAAGACGCATAGTATGTTAAACGCATAGGAAGCTTAATAATAATAGATAGACGCAGTAACAAGTTTTGCACTTCATATCAACATTGCATCGCAATAACAAGTTTTTGGCGCCGTTGCCGAGGACTATTGTATTGATTTTTTTTTTGGATTATTTTTGTTGTAGGAATTTCTTCGTCAAAGGAGTATAGCAAGTTTCTTGTCACACCCCATGCCGAACTACCCTTTTGTAGCCCGAGACGGAGCATGAGCACAGCAGTCGTCAACTCTATTATCGACTTCCACTGTCAACACTTCCTTTATGCCCATTTAAACATCCTTCATAAGACGACGATACCATTATACATTTGACAAACCTCGACTTCGATCTGCAACGGGAACTGTCATGCTACCTGGAAAATGAAAAACATATAAAAAAAATGAGTTAAACGCCCAGTGAGTGACAGATTTTGTGAAACTATCTTTAGTTCAAAAACAGGCATGTTATCATCATTATCTCGCAAAATACTTAATTCAAATCATCACCTCTATAAAATCATACTTTTCAACTTATAATCAAATCACATGAATACATTCCAGAGTAGTTGTACATAAAATCAGTTTGTTCTCAACAATTTTCCTTAGTTGAGGCGGAGCAAGACTCAACGCTCTCAACATCGAAAATATCCTTAGTTGGGGTGTAGCAAAACTTAACATACCCAACGTCGAAATCATTCCTGGCTTGATGCGGAGCAAAACTCGACGCACCAGCAATATCAACCTTTATGTGCACATAGGAATATGGCTGGTTGCCCATGTACCTTCTCATGTCCCTCAGTACTGGGTCCCGGGGAAACTCACATGTCTTCTCAAGTCCTTCAGCATTGAGCCTCCTCTAAAACATTTTATAGGCGGGTTGCCCAAGTACTGGGTCCTGGGGAAACTCACATGCCTTACTAGGATTGAGCCTCCTCTAAAACATTGTCCTTTTTAGAAGCAACATTTTATACAAACCGTTCGTATACAAATCGTTCATAAGAATACAGGACCATTATTATATCAATAACATTTCATAAACATGCTTTGCAATAGCTTTAAGAACATAAATATGCCTCATAAATCATTTAATCACAAATTCACATTTCATTGGAAAACCGAACTATCATGTTCAACAAAATCGTTTTAAAGTAAAAGAAGTGTCACTCACAGATCACTTTAAGGATAGTTTCTCCTCTATCCCGCTATTTCCTTTTTCCCCGAGCTTCTTGAACGCAGCGTTCTAATCCTGGAACACAAGGCCTTATATTCCTCTGGCAGCTTGGTTGGTCGCAACCCTGCCCTTGGATGCAAGGTTGATAGCTAACGCGAGGTGCTTCCCAACTCTTTCTTACTTCTCTTTTGGATGTGTCGACCGCACAAGGTCCCACTTGGACGCATCATTCACCTTGATACTTAAACGCAAGACTGACCCTTTTTGACGCAAGACAACTTCTTTAACACAAGATATAGCTAAGTTGTCTGGAATATCTTCTTCCTTGGCCGCAGACTTCTATTACGGACACCAGAATTCCTTCTTTCTCTCAAAGATTCTTACTTCAGCATCATTAGTCACTCCTTTTCCCTCAATGTCCTCTTTATAGTTTTGGAGTAGAGGGCTGGTCATACTACTTCTCCCTTTTTGCCATTTGCTTGTCACATGTCAAGCTGCATGTTTAACCAACCATGCATTTATCCAAGCGTCACCTTGCATGAAATACTTAACATACTTCTAACACCTCCTGCTTATAAGGTGTCAAGTTTTTATGAAGCCACCTAGCCCTTATAAGCTTATCTTAAGCGTCCAACATAATCCAATATACAAACTATTCATTCAATCATACTGCCTCTATGCGTCCACTGAATCTCCTTTAAGGTTTTAGCTTCATTACTTACTTTCTTTACACTTCGCCATAGTACCTTTGAACCTGTTTCTCCACCGCATACTACTAGGCATCAATGTCCCAAAAGCATACTACCATGCGTTTGTACCTTACCGCATCATACCATGCATCCAACTTTCTTCCCTTATGTCGAGTCTTAACTCCAAATTCTTTTCTTGTGTGATCACACATCCGACGATGTGATTTACCCTTGTTAACCAAATCCAACTCAAGACCACACTTTATACGTTTGTACCCAGTTCGTTAAAGTATTCCTTCCCCGGTTCCTCCTTATGCATTTAACCTTCCTTTTCCAGACCTGAATCTCTTTCCGATACTCCACGACATAACTTCACTCCTTTTGCTTATGCGTCTTACCCTTGCCAATGCTTATAACTTCTTCATAATTACCACCTATGCATTTCATTTCTTTCCCTTTAAGCTCTTGGGTTACATCCTATGCATTTACCCGAAATCAAAGTTATATTTCCATTTACCATGGAATTAAGCTCCTCAACGCATAGCTGGTAGTCACCCCTCAACACACAGCAACCCTTCGTTCGTAGTTGCCTTAAACATTTGGTCTTTGGGCATAAACTTCTTTATCAACACCAAAATCCTCACTAATACATAATAAACCTTCAACGCATGTTGTTTATGCCCCAAGGTTCTTTGGCTTCTCTTTTCTTTCTAGCTTAACACCCTTCAAAGCTAATCCCATAACCTGTTAGTTTCCAAGACTAATTGTGAGCCGTGCGTTTCCTCTTTTTCCTCATTCTTGTTCCCTTTTTCAAAATTCAATATCAAATTCTCTCTAAATTAAGGTACCACCCTTTAGTGCGTTACCATCCATGCATTAACCGGGCTATGCTCGAAATACATTTAAACACTTAACTAATTCCCAAACTATGCCTTCCATCCTTCATTCTCACTCTTAGTGAAATATCCATTTCTTACCTAATATTATGCATTCAATTAGTCTTATTTCTTTCCTTACTAGCCATCTTAAGGATTCTGAGTTAGAGTCTTACATTTCTCTTCTGTCAGAAGCTTCTAACAGTATATGAGTGACAGGAGCATCCCAACACTTGATATTGACCCAGAGATTGAGAGGACCTTTAGAAGAAGGACAAGATAGAATAAACAAAGAAGGAACAACCGAGCTACAGAAGAAACTATGGACGCACAACACAATCAGCCTCAGGTTCCTCAAGGTGGGGTTAGGCAAAACGCAGATGCACAAGAGCATGCAGACCAAGAGATAAACCCAATTCTTTTGGGGCATGATAGAAATAGCCCAATGAGGGAGTATGTGTCGCCGAACTTGTATAATTTCGCACCAGGAATTTTACAACCAATCTTTGAAGGTAATGGAAGGTTTGAAATGAAGCCAGTGATGTTGCAGATGTTGCAAGCCGCAGGGCAATTTGGGGGTGCAATGGGTGATGACCCGCATGCACACTTGAAAAGCTTCTTGGAGATATGTAGCACATTCTCCATGGCTGGAGTACCGTAAGACAGCATCAGGATGATGCTATTCCCTTTCTCTCTCAGAGATGAGGCAAGGCAATGGGCATATTCATTTGAACCTGGTGAGATTGGGCACAAATGGTTGAGAAGTTTATGAAGAAATATTTTCCTCCGACGGTGAGTGCAAAAAGGCGACAAGACATTGTCACCTTCGAGCAAAAGGATTCGGAGACTCTTAGTGAGGCTTGGACCCGATTTAAGAGGCTGGTAAGGAATTGTCCGCACAATGGCATTCCTGATTGTGTGCAGATGGAGATATTCTATGGAGGATTAAACAAAACATCACAATTAGTGGCTGATGCCTCCGCCGCAGGAGGATTAATGGACAAGACTTCGCAAGCCAAAGATATTCTCGATAGAATTTCAAGAAACACCGATGAATGGGTGGATAATGGGTATGAATCCCGATTCGTTGACAAGAGACTGACGCAAGCTGGTACAGTTGAAACTGATGTTGCCACTAATCTTTCAGCTCAGATTGCCACTATGACATCTTTGCTGAAGACAATAGCATTGAACAACCAAGGTGAATCCGTTGCTGCGACGGACGCAATGAATGCAACAACATCTATAAGCTGTGTGCAATGTGGTGAGGGACACATGTATAATATGTGTCTTTACAATCCATAATCTGTTTGCTATGTTCAGAACAACCCGTACGCTAAAACATATAATCTGGGTTGGAGAAACCATCCTAACTTTGGATGGGGAGGAAACCAACAACAAACGCAGGAACTGAGCAACAGCCGCAGAGAAGCAACCCTCATGTTCACAACCAAGGTATCCAAGGGCATTAGCCACAAAGAAACCAATCAGCAAACGCATCATCATCATCCATGGAAGCTCTACTACGAGAATATATCAGTAAGAATGATGCAATGCTCCAAAGTCAGGCCACTGCAATTCGCAATTTAGAAGTTCAAATGGGACAAATTGCAGGTGAGCTCAAAAAGATCTCAAGAAGCATTGCCAAGAAATATCGAAGCCCCACGAGGCAACGGTAAAGAACAATGTCAAGCTGTGACATTGAGGAGTGGGAAAACTCTTCCCACTGAGACGCAAGACCAGAGGACGCAAGGAAACCTGCAGCCTCACATCACTCCACAACCAACTCCAACAGCACCAACCAATGATCCGCAACCATCATCAATCACCACAACTGCTCAAGAGCAGGAGAATAGAGGAAGGAGAGAAAAAGCAATGCAGGCAGAACCTGCGTCGGTATATCAAGATACCACTCCCTCTATGCGTCCACCCTTTCCTCAACACCTAAAGAAGAAAAATGATGAGGGCCAATTTCAAAAATTTTTGGACGTTCTTAAACAACTTCACATCAACATTCCGTTGGTGGAAGCCTTGGAACAAATGTCAAGTTATGTCAGAAAGACATATTATCCAAAAAGAGAAGGCTCGGAAAATTTGAGACTGTAGCATTAACGCAGGAATGCAGTGCGTTGTTCAAAAACAATATACCTGCTAAAATGAAAGATCCAGGTTGCCATGCTCCATAGGAGGAATGGACGTAGGTCAGGCATTATGCGACTTAGGAGCCAATATAAATTTAATGTCACTGTCTATATTCAAGAAGTTGGGTATAGGAGAAGCACGACCCACTATAGTCACACTTCAACTTGCAGACCGCTCCATCAAGCACCCCTAGGGCAAAATCGAGGATATTCTTGTGAAGGTGGACAAATTCATCTTCCCAGCCGATTTCATAATCCTGGATTATGAAGCTGACAGAGAAGTGCCTATTATCCTGGGAAGACCCTTTTTAGCTACGGGACGCGCCCTGATTGACGTCCAGGAAGGGGAACTAACAATTCGTGTGGACGACCAACAGGTAAAGTTTAATGTCTTTAATGCGCTGAAATATCCTGATGATTTTCACTCTTGTCAGATGATTGAAGATATAACTGAAGAAAGGCAAGCATTATAGACTCATGGTCAGAAGATGAAACAATGCTGGATGAAATGGATGAGGAAAAAGAGGCGAAATTAGTGTAATCTCCAACGCAAGCTTTGAACACCTAGATTTGTGCAACCGATCAACGGAGAAGACAAAGCCATCTCTAGAAGAACCGTCAAACCTTAAGCTAAAAACACTGCCGATGCATCTTAAGTATGCATATTTGGGAGAAGATAGCACGCTATCGGTCATCATATCCTCTGCGTTGACCACAGATCGTGAAAAGGCTTTGCTGTAAATACTGAGAAATCATATCAAAGCCATTGGATGGACCTTAGCGGACATAAGAGGAATAAGCCCTTCATTCTGTATGCATAAAATTCGATTGGAAGAGGGTAAGGTAGGTTTAGTAGAAAGGCAGCGCAGGCTTAACCCAGCCATGAAAGAGGTTGTGAAGAAAGAAATCATCAAATGGCTAGACGCAGAGGTCATTTATCCAATCTCCGACAGCAGCTGGGTAAGCCTAGGCCAGTGTGTACCGAAGAAGAGGGGGATGACAGTGATTACGAACAGTAAAAATGAGCTGATACCAACACAAACGATCACTGGTTGGCGCATCTAAATGGATTATCACAAGCTGAACGCGACGACAAAGAGAGATCACTTCCCATTGCCATTCATTGACCAGATGCTAGATAGGCTAGTAGGAAATAAATTCTTATGTTTCCTTGAAGGATATTCTGGCTATAAGCAGATCATGATAGCTCCGGAAGATCAAGAGAAAACAACATTCACTTGCCCATATGGCATCTTTGCGTTCAGACGCATGCCATTCGGGCTATGTAACGCACCAGAAACGTTCCAAAGATGCATGATGGCAATATTTTCCAAATATCTAGAACATTCAGTGGAGGTGTTTATGGACGACTTCTCAGTATTTGGGGAATCACACGATGAATGCTTAGCCAACCTGGAACGCGTATTAAAGAAATGCCAAGACACAAACCTAGTCCTCAACTGGGAGAAATGCCACTTCATGGTCACGGAAGGTATTGTGTTGGGACATAAGATTTCTAAGGTTAGACTGGAAGTTGATCAAGTAAAAATAGATGTGATAGCCAAGCTGCCAGCCCCCACAAATGTAAAGACTTTGCGAAGTTTCCTAGGCCATGCGGGCTTTTATAGAAGATTCATCAAAGGATTTTCGTAAATCGCAAAACCACTGAGCGCACTGTTGGAAGCTAATAGGGAGTTCAACTTTGATAACGCATGTCTGCATGCGTTTGAGTCTTTAAGGCAGGCCCTAATCTCAGCACCAGTTTTAGTTGCACCAGACTGGTCTCTCCCATTTGAGCTGATGTGCGACGCAAGCAACCATGCAGTGGGAGCAGTGTTGGGGCAAAGGAAAGAGAAAATCATGCACCCGATCTTTTATGCCAGTAAAACATTGAATACTGCTCAAGAGAACTACACTACTACTGAAAAGGAAATGTTAGCCGTAGTCTTTGCGGTTGACAAATTTAGGACATATTTGGTAGGGTCAAAGGTGACCATCTATACTGATCATTCTGCGATCAAGTATTTAATGGCGAAAAAGGACGCAAAGCCTAGACTCATCCAATGGATCTCATTATTGCAAGAATTTGATTTGGAGATCAAAGATAGGAAGGGAACCGAGAATCAGGTTGCGGACCACCTATCTCGGTTGGAAAATAAAAAGGTCCAAGAAAGTTGGAGTGATATAGAGGAGCGGTTCCCAGACGAGCACATCATGAACGCAGAGAGTCAGGAACCGTGGTATGCAGACATAGTGAATTATTTGGTCTGCAACCAATGGCCTGAAGATTTCAACGCTCAACAAAGGAAGAGGCTCCGACACGAAAGTAAGTTCTACTGCTGGGATGAGCCATATCCATACTGACTTGGCCTGGACCACATCTTGCATCGATGCGTTCCGGAATATGAAACGCATAGCATTCTGAGAAGCTGTCATGAAGCACCTTACGCAGAACACTTTGGGGGACAGAAAACAGCTGCGAAGGTATTGCAGAGTGGGTATTTCTGGCCCACATTATTCAAAGACGCAAGGGCATATGCGGTAACTTGCGATCGTTGTCAGAGGACAGGCAATATTTCCAACCGAAATGAGATGCCTCTGAACTCAATCCTGGGGAATCGATTTTATGGGACCATTCCCTCCATCTTGCGGTAATCAATACATCCTAGTAGTGGTCGACTACGTATCAAAATGGGTTGAAGCAGTGGCCTTTGCGAAGAACGACGCAAACACGGTGTCCAAGTTCTTAAAGAGACAAATCTTTTCTCGATTTGGGATACCAAGGGTGATAATTAGTGATGATGGTACACATTTTATAAATCGCATAATCACTAACTTATTGACAAAATTTAATATCTCGCACAGGGTAGCAACTGCCTATCACCCACAGACAAACGACCAAGCTGAGATAACAAATAGGGAGATTAAATCCATACTTGAAAAGGTTGTGAGTACATAAAGGAAAGATTGGACGGAGAGATTAGATGAAGCTCTCTGGGCATACAGAACGGCATTTAAAACACCCATAGGCATGTCACCCTATGCGTTGGTGTTCGAAAAAGCATGCCATCTCCCGTTAGAGCTGGAGCACAAGGCCATGTAGGCCATGAAGAAGCTCAATCTAGACCAGGACGTAACTGGCGAAGCAAGAAAGCTTCAATTAAATGAACTCATGGAATGGAGACATTCAACTTACGAAAATGCAAAGATGTATAAAGAAAGGACCACAAAATGACACAACAAAAATATCAGTAAGAAAATGCTATACGTCGCCAGAAGGTCCTATTATTTAACTCAAGGTTGTGTTTATTTCTAGGTAAGCTGAAGTCTCGCTGGTCTGGACCATTCATAATCGAGGAAGTGTTTCCGCATGGTGCTGTCAAGCTAACAAATGAAGACGAAACTACCTCCTTCAAGGTCAATGGACAAAGGGTAAAACCCTACCACATTGGAGAGCTGGAAATTGTCAAAACCTCCATTGACTTACGCGAGTGTAATAACTGAGCTAGAGTTGAAAGGTCCCTGCGTTGCTGAACACCTACTTTTTCAGGGACGCTTTCTTTTACCCTTCTTCCTTTTTATTCGTACTTGTATTAGTATTTATTTATTTTATTTTATTTCACTTCATTCTACTGTATTTTTTTCTTCTTCTTCTTTTGCTTCTTTCTTCTATTCGCACTTTGTTTTTAGTATTTACTTTTCATTCTTTGAATTCAGTTTTAGGAGTAGTGTAAATTAAATAAGCATGGAATTATGCGTCGAGCTTCAATGCAAACTTTGATTTCATCGTATACTCTGTTATTCATACTGCGTCCAACGCATAAGTGAACTGAGAACCATGCGTTCATCAGTTATGCGTTTATCAATTAAATGAATGCGTTTTAGAAAGAGCAAACAGGGGAACGCATGCGTCTTTTGAGTCGATGCGTTTCCCAGAAGCACTCGAGTGCTTATTTGTGTCATTAGCCGCCCATCACACTTGATGGGTGTACGACTCAATAAATTTGCCTAGATTAGCGGGATTTCGGATATCACGTATCTACATTTATTTTCGACTGCTTAATTAGCCCTTTATTAACGCGATTCGATTTTTCATTTACCATTTTCAAAATCCCTTCATCTCTCAAACCTCGGGCGATTTGCATTCTTCACACTTCTATCTATGTCTAGCCAATCAGACTCCCAAAATCAAGAACACTTCGCCGGCGACGTTTCCCCAATATCTTCCTATAATACCCAGTATTCGACCCCATCTTCTTCTTCATCCGAACCGCGCCCAGTCCTTGAGGTATTTCCTAACCCTCAAGCTCCATTTTTCTCTTCCACCTGACCTGTGAGGCCTTTCGCTTCTCCGGTCCGCCCTAGACCTCCAAACCCCAGCCCCCTATTTATCCCAAATTTTTTAGCGTCACGAATCAGGGCTGTTGCCCAAAGACCGCCTATCACCCCATTTTTCCTACCATTTGTCAGACCTCCAGTCCGTCCACCAGTAGTCGATCTTGACTTAGACGACTGTGTGGAAGTCCTGAACATTCAACCCTTGAGCAGAATCGACCCGGCACCCACTCCAAAACCCAAAAGCCGAGTCAAGTCCTGTATCCCAAAGCACAGAATGAAGAGTGTTAAGAAGTTTTCTGCTGCAAACTTCAATGCCTGAAACCAACGTCTAAGCATAAAAAACTCCAAAGCCAAGCAACCGGGTCCTAGAACGGTTCGCAATGAAGCTAGCACACTGTGTGGAAGCAGTGAAATCCACCGCAAAGATTAGCGGAATGTCTTTGGCGATATCCTCGAGAGGATTGCTCAAGAGGAAAGAGACGCAAAGGCTAGAGAGGATGACGGGGAGGTCAACCAGCCTTTGCCTTCATCAAGACATCCCAGCACAAGAGGGACTGATGAAGTGGGGGGAGGAGTAAAAGAGGATGTGGTTGTGGAAGAAGGGGAAGTGAACTCTGCGCGTTCCCCAGACGAATGGATAGCACACATTCTCAGCGGCTTGCAGAACCCGTCTGAAGCATGCGTTTCAGACGCAAGAAGGGAATCACCCTCACCAATAAAAGAGGACCAGACTCAGCTAAAACAGACTCGGGAAGGTGAAGAGACTGGGGGAAATGAGGAAGGAGACGCCGCCTACAGCAAGGAGGTCGTATGCGAGCCAGTCAAAACGCATGGGTTAGTCTTTGCGTCT
Organism: Citrullus colocynthis; assembly: GCA_031780015.1. Lineage (NCBI taxonomy): Eukaryota > Viridiplantae > Streptophyta > Magnoliopsida > Cucurbitales > Cucurbitaceae > Citrullus > Citrullus colocynthis. The sequence continues at coordinate 1,605,966 of QLSR01000069.1, read as the reverse complement.
ATCAGTCCTGAGGAGACAACCCTGGACTCCAATGAAGGACCTATCAAAAAACTTGTGATGGCCACAGAGGCCAAGAGAAAAAGAGAAGAAGAAGAAGAAGCGGTACCTCTGATAAGGAAGAAAAGAAGGGTATCAAAAGAAACTGCCAAGGGTGAAAAGTCGAAAAATGCAGAGCAAAGAGACGGTCCTGAGTCCCCTATTGCAGCAACATCCTTTGATCGGCTGGCAGAGAAGATGAAGAAGAAAAAAGCCAAGTTGAGGAAAGAGCTCAAGGCCCTAAGAAAAGGAGCAGAGAAAATTGCTAAAGACACATTATCCAGCAAAAAGGTGCGCAGGGTAGTGCAACCTGAGGAAGAATTAGAAATGCAAGGCCTTCCTGATCCTCAAATTGACGAAGCTGCTATGGCATTAGAGGAGGAAATGAGGGAAGAAGAAATAATAGAAAAGGCAGCTGAGGAGCTTGAGAGAGAGCTGTAAATAGAAGAAGATAAGGAGCTAGCTGCACGAATAAATGCCCAAGAAGATAGGGAGGGCAAGAAGAAGAAGAAAAAGAAAAAGAAAAGTAGGCACCACTCACCTACACGGAAAGAACGCATAGGGGAGGATGCATTAGAAGAGCAAGGTGTTAGCACCTTGAAAAAGAAGAAAAAGAAAGAAAAAGAGGAGTCAGTCACCAAACTCCTAGGCATTCACAACGAGAAACGCAAAGGGAAGGAAAAAGTGACTGACGTTCCAACTGAAATGGCCAAAAGCAAGAAAAAGACCGTGGATAAAATACCTGCTAAGGCCAAAGAAAAAGAGAAGGTGGCGGATGCGTTGCCAATGAAGAAGAAGGGAAAAAGGAGACGCAGGGCGTTCCCTGATTTATTGATGGAGGTGGAATTTTTCCCTGAAGAAGCCCTGTTGCCACCATACATCATTGAAATCATCGACTACCATGGTTGGAGAAATTTCTGTTCCAGCACTCCCTGGATCCAACCTGACTTAGTACGCAGTTTTTATAACGGACGCATTGACGAAGAGGAGGATGTGGTAGTAGTTGAAGAAAATGAGGTCCCATTCAACGCAAGGGAAATAAACGCAATATACAAGTTGAGGGACAACGCGGATGCGAAAGGACAAGATAATAGAATCAACTCCACCGGAGTTAATGGAAGACGCAGTCCTCGTATTGGCAAAGCCCGGGGCAAAGTGGGACGTATCACCCACAGGCATTAAAACTTTGCCTGCTAATAGCCTACAGCCAGAGGCCAACCTGTGGGTATACTTAGTGAAGAAACGGCTAATCCCGACGACGCATGACAGAACAGTGTCAAGGGACCGGGTAATGGCAGCTTATTGCATTATGCGTCGCATTCCCCTTGATGTAGGACGCATAATTGCGGCGCAGATAAGAGGGGTCTTCAACAAACCAAGAGGCCAGCTCTTTTTCCCCACACTTATCATGAACCTATGCGCCAATGCTGCCATCGAAGGGTCGACAGAAGTGTTAGACGCAGAGAAGATGATTGAAGTCAATGGGGTAATCGCCCATAAGACTCTACGTCAGTTGATGAGAGGATCGCAACATCTACCAGAGCCTGCTAAGGCCACCAAAAGACCTCATCAACCCACTCAATCAACTAAAGTGCCGCCTCTAAAGCCGCAAATGCAGAAGAAAGGGAAGTCATCGAAACAGAAACGCAAGACTGTGGCAAGTCCTGATGCCACCATTAGACCCTCCCTTTCCTCAAGTCCTTCACCCCCACTTCCAACAACCAGAAGAGAACCAACTCCACCTCTTCTTAAGACGCATCACCCAGAACCCTCTCAACCTCAACCTTCCACAAAACCTATCTCCTCAACCTCCTCAATAAGAGTTGATGACTCACACTACATATATTTTGGTGCAACTACTATGCGTCCATCATCCCCTGCGTTTGATGAAACTCCATCAACCTCTCGCCCTCAGCCAACCCATACTCAACCACAATCGCAGCCTCAACCTCAAGAAGGCTAACTCGACCTAGACTGGGAGACAGTGCAAACATACCTGCAATAATCAATCTTGCGTCCAATGATGCATTCAATGAATATGTTAGCACGCCGGTAGACGGAGCAGTTTCACTTCACATTGAATTACATTCATCAACTATTTTCGATTTGATTGGAAGTCCCACCCCCTAACATTCCTGGACGCCTACAACATCCGCTTGTCTTCCTAATGCTACAATGCCCTGCATCTGAGCAGAAATGCAAACCTGATAAAGACAAGTCGGATAGTTAAAATTTAGAGGTGTAGTCAGAGTTGTATCTTCTTTACAGCTTTCCTTGTATTTATCTTCAATAGAATGTATGCGTGTGTGGGAAAAGAATTAATAGAATGAAAATTTCTCCATCGCATTGAGTTTCTAATTACCTTTTTGCATTGTCCCTTGTTGTAAATTCATTCTAAGTACATATATAATTATTCCCAACTTTTATCTTTGTGTTGAAAAGTTAGTCACTGTGATGATCATCATGCTTACACTTTTTGCACACTCTTAAGTTAAATTACTTTCAATGCGTCTGCATACTATTCCTTAGAAACGCAAACCTACTTTGCATGTATGCAAGCGGCCAATTCAAACCTCTTTTACAAAATTTTGCAACATCATCTTTGTTTACAATTTAAGCAATGAGGACCATGCTGCTCTCAAGTTTGGGGGTGAAAGAGGTTTGAACTGTTAAAAATAAAAATATGAGAAACTTATTTCTCCAAAAAAAAAATTCTTTTAAATGCAAAACTCCGCTGACAAAACTAATATATTCATCTTGTTAAGAGTTTAGCTGAAAACGACACTTGCCCGTAGTTGGCCGCCTTCATGTGGGAAATCGTAATCAGTAACGCATAGATAAAATAACAAACTCCAATGTCTAGTGAAGAAACCAAACTTAGATAAGAGTTTAGTCGAGAATGACACTTGCTCGTAGTTGGCTGCCTCCATACACCCTATAGTTGGTATGTTAGAACGAAGGTGGGTAACCCTACTCGATGCATGGTTACTTATAAACAATAAAACAAATGAGTAAAGAATCTTGAAAAGAAAGCTAGCCGCATACAAGTTAGACCCATTCTAAAGAAAAAAATATAGAGGTAGAGAAGTAATATAACTGATGGGTAGCTGATTGAGTATAGTATTCTGAGAGACTAGTTAATGCGTTGATAAAACTTTGGGGATGATTGAAGTTTCTTAGATAGAAGTTATGCTTGAGGACAAGCATTTATCTAAATTTGGGGGTGTGATAACTTGTAGGAAGACAAGTTATTATAGCCTTTTTCTTAGAAAAATAGAGATTAAATAGAGAAGCATGCAGTAGTTTAAGCTAAATTCTACTAATAAATCTTTCTATGCGTTCTACTCTTGTATTTTTATGAAGATAATAATTTTACCACTTTTTGAGCCTAAAACGCATGTTTTAACGCAGGAATGCAAACGATGAGTTGACTACCTTTTAACGCAAGACTGTGCGTTAGCAACCTATGATGCGTTGACATCCACCAAACTTCTCCATGAACGCATAATTATCAAAAATGCAAGGAGCGGAAAATCAGATCATAATCTTGAGAGATTGTCGAAAGATTGACATACATAATCTGTGGCTAAAGTGGTGGATCTAAATTGACCCGAGAATTACGCAATTAGGCGAGATGGACGCATGATATCAATTTTGCCGCCAATCAAGCAGATCTGCCATTGATTGCAAACGCAACATCTATAAAAGGGCAGTCCTACAAGATGAGAAAAGGTTGTTCATTCTCGGAAGAATTCCTAAGTGACAGCAGAGTTCTCTCCAGAACACAACCGGAGACGAATAGCTCGAGAGAGAAGAATCTTCCCTCCGCCTGACCACTTCACAGCAAAACCTCACGCTTCCATCCCGGCGACTCAAGACATTGACGCCCTTTTCCTGCTTTCTATCTTGTTTTTCTAGTTTCATTTTAGATTTGTGTCAAAACATTGAGCTATCTAAAGTTGTATTCCGTTCATCAATCTATATTTCTTCCATATCTACTCATTTCTCTACATTGTTCGCTTTCTACTTTGAATCCATGAGTAACTAATCTATCACGGGTTAAGGGTTGCATTAGCATTTAAATAAGAATCATAGTGTAACTATTGGATCTTGTCAATTGTAATCTTAATCCGATGCTTATGTCCATTTAGCTAATCGATATAAGTAGTAATAATCAAACTGCTTGAGAAGGTAAGTGATTGTAGAACTCAATTGACAAGGCTAAGTAAACAGCCTAGACATAGGAACAACCTTGGCACTTAACACTCTCCTATGCATTATAGACATATAACGCATAGCGGCTGACAACCGGGAAAAGAGTCACAAGTATAAATAGACTATCACCATGCGTTTCTGATGTTAGATGTTAACCAACCCTAACCCTGTTTTTACCCATTCATTAAATTCACCTAGCTGACTTTGCTGTGTCGCATGCCTTTTCAGCTTTCTTTAGATTAGAAACAAATACCTCTCTCAAATTATTCTTGGTTACCACTACAACGCATATAATCCACTTAAATAAAGAATCAACATAATCCCTTTGTTCAACCTCGGACTCACCGAGAAAACGTATTCCTTTGCTTATACTTGGGTAAAGGATAGGAAAACTTGACAGATTACCAACGTATAGCATTAAGCATAAGTAAGACTCATAGTATGTTAAACACATAGGAAGCTTAGTAATAATAGATAGACGCAGTAATAAGTTTTGCACATCAGATCTGCATTGCATCACAACAACAACTCTCTAATTTATGTCATTTATGATAAAACACATCCTATGTGACCCGATTTTCTAGAAATAAACCCAAAAAAACTTCTTAAAATGCTGATTTCTGGAAATTCAGGTTTTTGAATAGTTAACGGGTAAAAACGGAAAAGAAAATCCAAAATTTTCAAGTAGGGAAGGTCTAGTATGTATAGGAAATGTTTGAAATCAGAAAGAAAAAGAATTTTGTATGCGTTTTTTGCTCGCTATCATTTTTCCCGTAAATTGAAGGAGTTGACGGGAAGAGTGATAGATTGCCCAAAAACACACCAACTTTCGGGAAATCTGGGCATTTTGTGACTTTTCCCGTAAGTTCTCATATGGGAAAAGTTATAGAATACCCAAATTAACTCCTTCAACTTACAAGAAACATGAACTTACGGGGAAAGTAACAGCTAGAAAAAAAACGCATACCAAAGTCTTTTTCTTTCTGATTTCAGACATTTCTTATACATAGTAGACCTCATCTACCTAAAGATTTTGGATTTTCTTTTTCGTTTTTTATTGCCAACTATTCGAAACCTAAATTTTCAGAAATCAGCGTTTCAAAAAAAAATTTTTTGGGTTTATTTCTAGAAAATTGGGTCACATAGGATGAATTTTACCACAAATGACATAAATTAGAGATTACTGTAAAAAAAAAATGGACTCTAGTGAAGAAGATGGTCTTAAGGAAGAAGACGATGTGGTTTGAGTGTCGAGGAAGATAGTTTTTTGGGTATTCACGCCATTTCATCATGTGGGACCCATGCCTGAAATTCTAAAAAGATGAAAAAGGGGTTAGAAAAAGAAGTTTTTAAAAAAGAGGCTCTGTTTGTACCATAAAAAACCTTTTGGGTTAGAAATAGCAATTTCCCCTTTAATTTATTGAGAGCAAATTGAATGTTTTTTTTTTTTAGAAAAAAAACCCCTGTATCAAATGAATGTTTGTTTAAAACTTATAGCATCTATTTTTATGCATCAAACTCTTGTTACACATAAAAATTAAAATATTTAAAAAATTAAAAAGAATTTATCACATAACAAATTATGATTGAAGAATTTAGTAGGACACATATATGTATTTTTTTAATTTATAATTCAAAGTAAAAAAAATAAAAATAATAAAGCTATCAACAAAACTCGAAAGAGGTTTGATTTTAAAATACCACTAACGCCTGGCTTTTGTCACGTGACTTGAGTTTTCCGGTTGATAAATTGACACTCACAAATGCCTTCATTCTTCTAAAGTTAAATTATAAAAAATATTCTTCAACTATAGTTGGTTTTAATCTCATATTCTGAACTTCAAAAAGTTTTACTTTAAGAAATTCGAAACTTTTCTCGAAAAACTTTTACTCCTTGCAGACGTATGTCGAGTTTACCAACAAAGAATGAGAATCAAAGAATCATAACAAAAATTGTAGAACAATTTATTCGAAGTAATTATGTTTACCAAAATGAGGAGCGTATCCTCCAAAATTTAGGATCTCATTCGGATTTCAATTTTTCTAAAAATAGTGATCAATCTCATTCTCATTGTTTTTATGAGACCCACGTATTTTTTTTTTTATACCTTTAGAACATTCCCCTTTCTTTATCTCTCTTTTAACTTTTATCAAACTTTTTAAATTATTTTTTACACTCTTCCATCATTTTGCTCAATAAATCTCTCTATTTTTTTTAATTAATTTTTTCATATGAGAATAATAAAAAGAAGTTTGATTAGGGTATCTACCATGAGTAATAGTATCTTAGTAACGTTGTTGACAACAAAAACCTTGTGGACACAAGCAAACTTCTTGGGTTCAAGTGGAGAAAAATATGGAAAAAGTAGGCCTTTTTTATTTTTCTCTCTTTTTTATTTTATTTTATTTTTTTAATTTAAGAAATAGGCACTTGAGGACACTTTTTTTTTTTTTATTAAAAGCTCATAGGCTACACATGGCATTATTGTATCCAAGATCTTAGGTGGACTCAAAATTTGCCTTCTTTCCAATAAAGGATAAAAATCTTCAATTTTCCCTTAATCCTTTTTTCTTAATCCCTCCTAATCTTTAATATCTAATAACTAAAATCTCATAATCTTCAATATCTAATAACTAAAATCTTATAGAAACAAAATGTTACATATCATCTCTGTATGATATCTATTATAAACTTTAAACAAAAATAAATTTTTCTAAAAGAAAAACATTAAAAATCTATAAATTCGTCAATTCTAAAATAAATATATATATGTAATTCGGGTTGGGTTGAACCAACCAAAACAAAAAAAAAAAAATTATTCAACCCCACAAAAATAGAAAAAATTTAACTAAAATAAACCCACCCAAAAACAAAACAAACGTAACTAGTCAACTCTTATCGCAATTCTTTGCTAAATCTAAAATCGTAATGAAAATCAATCAAAACAAAATGAATAAGAATATCACTTCTTGGATCCAGTTTACTAGAAAGCAATCGTGTCTTATTACTACTTTACTTGGAGGATTCATGCTCAATATAACTTATGGTAAGCATAAGATAGAAAAGAAAATACTAAAATTATGGCATGTTTCCTTGTACAAAGAGACAACGGTAAAAAA